>JAOTAV010066137.1:0-14109 GCA_026546445.1 Cyclargus thomasi | reverse complement strand
ATTAAATATATTTCCGTTGTCTGGTACCTGTAACACAAGTTCTTCGGGTACTTAGCACAGGGCCAGATTGACGTGGTGTGAAGCGTCCATGGATATTATTATATTATTATTACTATATCTGGATATGTCATTGTTGTATTAGTTTAATGATGAAAGAAAAAATCCTGTATTAAACTTTCAAGTTGCCACAAATACACTTTCTATAGTTTGCAAGAAACTTTGGCAAACAGTTATTGCAATATTAAAATCCCCACTTAAGTCAGGACCTAAACGTTTTCTACCAAGAAGGTAGACACGCCGAACAAAATGTATAGAAGTGATATAAACGTTCGTTACGCCTTATGTCATTTCCATACATTTAGTTTGGCGATTCTACAAAGAAATTAAAACGTTTAGGTCTTGTCTAACCCCCCCGGGTGCAGGGTATATCCCGCTTCTCACCAGCCAGGTCTGCAGACCCATGTATGATAGGAGAGATACATTACAAGGTTTCAGCTTGCCTTATAATTATACCTACTAAAATATTTCTACCAGCTCTCGGATAACAGTATTTCGTGAAACAGAGATGCCGAAATTAGCCGACTTCAAAAGGTCGATGTGCAACATTTGTCGCCGGGTACAGTAACATGCTCATGCGATAGCTGTAGCCGGGATGCTGATGATGGAGAGCTGCTTGGTTATGGCCTGAAGGAAGAACAAACAAACACACTTTCCTATAATATTAGTATGGACAATCTTTCGCTCACACGCGAAGACATTATCTTCCGGTGACCGGGCTATGGACAGAACCTGCTACCGCCTGCCTAAGAGGGCGATGAAAGCAAAATTGACTATTGCATAATTCCGTTTTATAATAAGCTACGAATCGTTTCATTTTTTAAACATAGATACTACATTATATTTGTGAGCTCATGTAGAAGCACGATAGCTTATAATTTTCTCGATAAAAAAAACACAAAGATGTTTCTTATTTACACGCATATTTCTTCGTTTCGCAAAACGTCGCATTCGACGAACTCAGTACTTTAACACACGATATAAAATTCTGTTACCGAGTTCCTGTAGAAACGTTTTTTTTTTTAATTTTGTACATTTATCGAGTTATTGAGAAAAAACTGTATTCGCGGCGATTCCGCGTCGTTCTGTTTCACCTGACATATGAATGACGGTCGTAAGTGTGAAGAGAGAATGACGATGTTTTATTTTTTGCTTTATTCGCCCCTTAAGCTACAAGATCGCTAAATTACTGAGCCATTAAAAAAATAATACTTAGATTTAGTCTAAGTCAATTCATCTTGAATCCGGAGATCTTTTCTCATGACTCGTATATTCAATTTTAAACTCACAAGTAGGTACTTTCCAACCATAATTGAAGACATAAGTGGAAGAAGCAGATAACTAACATTTAAATTTTTGCCCGATTTTGCGCAAGTGGACGCTTTAGGACCTGAAAAATATTTGTAATTAAAAAAATGTGGATTTGATGCATAGCTATATAATAAAATATGCAATTTACAAGGTTTGTTGCAAACTTATAGAAAAAAAACAGTATTTACTCGAAACTTGTAAAAATGTTACTTATCCGCTTCTTCCACTTAAGTCTTCATGTTGTCGAAAATCGACAGCCAAAAATTAGATTCAAACAAAAAGGTTCGATGACCGCACAGACAACCCAGAACGTATTGTTTTTACTAACAATGGGTACAACAACGCTGGCAAATTTGTCAATTTCGTCATCCGCAAAAAAAGTTTATTGAACACGGTTCTGTTAAAATGTTTTACATGTTATGTTGGTACCTTCTTTCCTACTCCTAATTCCTTCTGTTTAATCTCCTTCATGAAGGTTTTATTATATCCAACATGCTTCTTGACACAAACCTGCAAGAAGAGAGAGTAATACTTCCTCTTAAAACGCCGGCAACACACCTGTTCTACTCCCCTCCGACAAGTGGAAAGCGATTAACGTTTACGATAATCGCTTCGCTTGTTTTGTATGGGATTGACATATTCGAACTCGACTAGATCACGTGACTTTTCGTTCGAATACGTCAATCCCACACAAAATAAGCGAAGCTATTATCGTACAAGATGGTCGCTTGCCACTTGTCTAGGGGGGCTGATGTTGCGCGTGTCTGGCCAACGGTAACTGCTTTCATCAGGTTTCCGTTTACCTTTTGTCAACTAAATCATATAGCTCACGTGAATTAACGACCGATATACAATGACATTATGATAATCTTAAAGAAACTAGCGGCTACAAAAAATTTTACGATTCCCTTGGGATATATAAACACCAATATTATTAATGCCATACGAATATCCCAAGAGTCACCGTATCTTTCAAGAATATTACCCGTGTACAATGTCTTCGGTCTTAGAAATTTAAAAAAGATTCTTATGGCGATGCAATAAAGAGGGCGTGGGAGGTAAATTAATAGTGAATGCGGCGTATACGCGAAAAGCGAGGTAGTCTATTTACGCACGGTATGCGGGATTTGGGTCACTCGTTATAAACTGTACAAGCGTCCTACGTCCTGGCATAGAGTAATGTGCAGTTTTATATACTGGCACAGTGTAATATACAAAGTTTTATAATATCCTGGCACAGTGTAATGTATAAAGTTTTATAATATCCCGGCAAAGTGTTATGTATATTGTAGTTTTTTATCCTGGCACAGTGTAATGGGAGAGATCTATATCTTGGCATATAATAAAGTGCCGATGAGTGTAACATAATATGGTAGTTGGCAGAATAATGTCCAAAGTTTAATAGCCTGCACTGTGTAATAAGACAGGTGTTATAATTTTGGCATAGAACAAAGTGTTGATAGGTGTGAAATCTGGCAGTTGCCAGAGTAATATGCAGAGTTTAAAACCCCTTACAGTGCAATGAGGAAGAATTCTACATTATCTTGGCATAAAATGCCAGTGTGTTTGTTGTTAAAAGTTTTTTTTATTGGCACAGTATAAGGAAATTTAGAAGTTACTATAAGTGCGTTCTGTGTAATATATATTGGTGATAGGAGCACAAATCACACCAATATGCTCGTCCGTCTGTCAAACACTGCACACACAAAAACCGCTGAACAGATTAAATATATAGCTATAGTCAATGAATTAAAAAAAAACTTCTTAACAATACTTAAACATCTGTCAGCTCATCAATGGCTTAGCGAAGAATTTTCGTTCAAAAATAATTGAAAATTATTGCATTGCACTTTTCACAGCGATTATGATTAACAGTACTATGAGTCAAAGGTACCGTTGCCATCACACCAATTTAGCTCTTGTGACGTTAATTATACGGCCGATTTCAGCGTGATCGTGCTGTCATGCGTCATGGTGGTCTACTTACAATGACAGAATACTGAACGACCTTCAAGAGCTTCGTGTAGTTAACCTCGAAGAATCTTTGGAAGTTGAAAACTAGAATTTTTCCATCAAGATATAAGATATCGGACTCGTCAGTACATACATACATACATACAAGTACATAATACGGATGCTCATTGCCGTGGGAAAGCAATGCTTCGGAACGAAACGAAATACCACAACCTCACAGAAAACTGACGGGAGACGGAGTTGTGCTGTGGGTGAGTTTACCGGTGGCCCAACTTCCCTAGTCCCCTTATCCGTTTTTCTTAATAAAGGCCGACAACGCACTTGCGACCTTTCGGATGTCACGAGTGTCCATGTGCGACGGCAGTTGATTTAAATCAGGTAACGCGTTTGCCCCACTAAATATCATAAAAAAAGAGTCCAGTTGCTTGCTATTAAGACGGAAGATGGTCGAAATTATTGAGACTATATTGTGTAGCTATCAGGGAAGCTGAAACAGAGCCAGATCGCGGATCTGAGTAAATTGGTCGCGTCATGTCAAACCCTGCCGACATATCACGACTTACACGAGATTGATATTTACCGACCATATGACGTACCGACCTACGTCATGTGGTCGGTAAATGTTCAACTGGCTCTTTTTCAATTTCCCCCATAGTACAATAGACTTGACTAGGCTAACAAGTTAGCCTATCTCAGCATGTTTCATAGTTAGTCTGAACTTATGATCTGCGACATAACTTAAAAGAAAACTTTAAATACGATAAATTATCTCATTAAAATAATTGGACTTCAATAATTATATTTAATTGGACTTCAATAATTGGACTTCAATAATCATATTAAGGTACATATGTTTAAAATTTTGCGAGCAAAATCACAAAGGCTTAATATTACATGCTAACATGCGCATCTGCTGTTAGTTAATAATTTAAAACGGCACAGTTAAGTCTAACTAAAACAGTCATTTAAATATTAGTAAAAAAAATGACAAACAAAAAAATATTAAAAACCTCTTACAGTGACTCAAAAAAGTTCATCTGATCTACGGGGTTGGTACTGGTTGGGGGGAAAACGAAAATAAATTAGTCAAATGACAGGAAAAAAATATAACATAGAAGGTATTTCGAAAATAATAAACTTAAAAACTCATATTAAGTTCTAGTTTAATATTGAAACGGCTAATAAAAAATAAAATAGTGTTCTAAACTATATCTTATTCTAGGCTCGAAAAACGCACCACTCAGTAATGGTGTCATGTAAAGGTGCTATTATAGAAAAAGTTACAGATTAGAAATGCAATCTGTCATTGCTTTTTAATCTTTCGCACTTCTTCTTTGCATTGGCCACGCTAATCCAGCTAACGAGTAAAAACTGCAAGATTTTCTCGCATTAAACTTATCCCCATTTTGTTAAGGGCCTTCTACTCGGCGGGGACAAACACCACGCAAAAGTGCACTTTGATGCTATCTAAATTGCACCCTCAATTCATGGCAGAAAATTTAAAATAGCTATACTCGATGGACACCATTTACAACATTAATATCTAAGGTGCACCCTCAATTCAATCGTACGGCATGAACTGAGGGTGCAATTTGGAGTGCATCAAGGTCATGTTCGGCAAACGTTTTGCCAATTACGACCATTTACAACATACATATCTAAAATGCACCTTCAGTTCATGGCGAAAGATTGAAAATGCATTGCATCATCACCTTTGCGCGATGTTTGTTCACGCCGTGTAGAATGCCCATTAGAGTTAATTACTAAGACCTTGTTCATACGAGCGCAGAGTCGATAAATTTATTTTCACGTTCGTGAACGAACCGCGCAATACAAAGCCGTGTACACACCTGCGCGCGGCCCAGAAGAAGCCCGCGGAGTCGACGGGCTCGAGAAGCCGTGGCGTGGACGAGCCGAACGCGAACGCCGGCCGCGGCGCCGAGCGAGCGGCTCGCGCGCGCTCCATGCGCTCCGTGCGGTCGCGCTCGCGTTGCAGCAACGCCTCCCGTCGCGATATCGACGCCTCCCATATCGCCTTCTTGCGCTCTTCTACCTGAAAATATGGAAGTTATTTCTCATTATATGTTCACATTGTTACAAAACTTAGAATTATTTGTATAATAATATATTGGTCATACAGTAAATGTCAAAGAGTACTGAAACCGGTCAAATGCGAGTTGGACTCGCGCACGAAGGGTTCCTAACCAGTACAGAGCAAAAAATTGGAACAACGCATTTCTGATTTAATTTTTTTTTAATTTTAAATTTATAAAATAAAATAAATTGATGACAAAGTTTAAAAACTTATAAAAGAAAAACATAAAATAAAATGTGGGAATGGTGGGAATCGAACACGGGCCTTCGTACTTACGTAGGCACCCTAGCTACTCCACCACGCCGCTGATAATAAGCGCGTCGAACTTATCGATATCATTATGAAAGGAACGAAAACGTAGAAAACATATTTGTTGTATTAGAGCCCCTGTTAAACATTAAGTTTTTATTTTTAGTATTTGTTATAGCGGCAACTGAAATACATAATTTTCTGCGAAAATTTCAACTCTAGCTACTACCGTTCTTGAGATACAGCATGGAGACAGAGAGATGGACAGACGGACAAACCGCTAGATATCGAAGTCTTACTAATAGTTTTTTACCTTTGGTACGGAACCCTAAAAATCTGCAAATTAGTATTTGAGTGCTCTGTAACATGTCTGTCTGTCTGCCTGTCTGTTACCTGTTCTGACCTAAACCGCCTAAAAAAAAGATACTTTTACGCATGTAAGATATTTTAATCCCGAAAATCTGTACAATTCCCGCGACATGAATGAAATTTCACCGTCTTATTTCTTTAAAAGGAGGAACAATCTAATCGCAATAAAGTTTAAGCACAGAAAACTAGAAATATTTCAAACACTAAACAAAATTAATCATTATATCAGCATAGCACTCACAAATCTTGCCCTGCCATACCCATCTTATGGAGGGATAAACAAAAATAAACTTCCAACTCCCCCTTGGACAATATTAAAGTCGTCACATCATTACGTCACTATTAATAGCTACCATTTGTATTTGGAGATTAAGATATTAACATCCTTATTGAAATAGGAAGGAAGTCGGTAAATTCTTGAATATTTACAAGTAAACTGAGACGCCAAAGTTTCGTCGACAAATTGCTAAAGGAAATTAAAATCACAGAAAATAATTAAGCATACGTTTTTCAGCGCAAACGCACCTACAATATATTTTGTACTATTTTTTACATTTTGTTACTAGGACAGATCGAATAAAATCAAATTCTTTTTATTCAAAATTAGGACTAAAGTACACTTTTTTTACGTTGAGACTACGGTGCCTACCACCGGTTCGGGAACTAACCCGGCGAGAAGAACCGGCGTAAGAAATTCGCACGTGTTCACCTTTTACCTAATATATGGAAAATAACAATAATATATCTGCACTTTAATTTAACAAACAATAATAGTTTTAAATACATAAGTATTTGTAAGTCAAAAAATATGTATATACTACAATGTATTGTAACTTGATTATAAAATAAATAAAAAACAAAGTTAGGTTATAATTGTGAGTGTAAGTAAATACAAACCAAAAAATTTAACTTGTGACACAAAACTAATGTGCTCTGCCTTGGGAATTTACATGAACACGTAAAAATGTACATGCGGTGGTAAAAATCTGTACTAATAAGATAAAGCTAAAGAATTTTTTTTTGGTTCGTCTATTTATCGGGGAAGGTTATAGGCTAGGTATAAAACACCACGTTACGACCAATAGGAGCGGAGCAGTAATCAAAAAATGTTGTAAAAGCGGTATAATTTGAAAAAGTTTCACGCGGACGTATTCGCGGGTATGAGCTAGTAATTTATCAAGTCATAGTCCGATTTTCTCTTCACATATGCATTCACAGTACTTAGACTTATCGAGCCCAGCGCGTGCATAAAACTATCATGCACACGCCTTTACAATTTAGACGATCTGTGATTCGATCGTCTAAATTGTAAACCGTGTGCACGCGGCCTAACTGTTAAAAATAAGTTCACTTTCACTGTCGTCGCCCGCGTCTGATGAGTTTTTTACCGCAGTAAGAAATCATCGACGCAATAAAAACTGAAATGCTCAGACGCTAAATGTAGTGCATTTCTTTGCAATGCCTTAGACGGTATTACGCGCTCAATCTGGCATCAGTCTAAGACTGACGCAAGATTGATGACTAAAAAAAATAAATTAAAAAATGGTCAGTTCGGAAATCAACCATATTACTGTTTTTCTTTTTGGCCAAACTGATGGACTAAACAGCTAGAATTTCCGTGTAACCTAAGACTTATGGTTTCGTAAAAATTTGATTGGATTTTTGTCCCTCTGATTGGATTGGCGACTTCTGATTAACGAGCGACGAATATCAACCAATCCTCGTGAACAAATTAACTACTACTTAAAGACACATGCCGGGAATAAAAATGGCTGATATGATAAAGAGATTGCCAAAAAACTTGTAGAGTTCTTGCGCCCATTTTGAAATTGTAGTTGAAAAAGTTACAACGCACAAAATCTCAACCTACATCCAGGCTCCAGCCATCCATCAATAAACAACATAATAATCTCAACCTATTTCCAGCAATCCATCAACAAGCAACATAAAATTCTACAAAAGTTATTCATCGAATCCATAAGCCAACATAAATATCAGAAACGGGTGGTCCACTACTGAATTCAGGCTCTAGTGTTGTACGATTAATGTCGATGAACTCGATAAAATTTATTTTTGACATATACAAATATGTATGGATGAATATTCGACTAATAATATGTTAAAGTGCCTTTTACTTCATTACGCTGAACATTAACAGAGAAGATAGTAGAAGTTTAGTTTTAGTATAAATATATATTATGTTAGTTTTTAAAATATTCAAAATAGGGACCAAGACGCCTTAGAAATTAAGTAAATTATAACGGCAACATATATACATTTTCAATCTGTAAAAATTTCAGTTCTCTGGCTATTACTGTTTTTGATACTACTTGGAGACAGACAAACGGACAAGCTGACAGACAGACATCGTAGTTTTAATACTACGATACGATAATAGGACCCCTTTTTTATCCTTTGGGTACGGAACCCTAATAAATAAACAACAACATGACGTGACGTTAAAAAGTTACAGCTCAGTCAACCTATTGGAGTATACACAATAGTTTTAGTTGACTTTATACGGCCATAATGACTAATTGTTTAAGGAATTATCCACGGCCACAGCGGATTGGAATGTACAACTGTCGATTCAACACAACACTACATCTGAGACACATGGAATTCGACATTAGCAATGCAAAACTCGCTTATAATTGGTGTTGTGAATAAATTACAATAATTATTTCGCCCCACATAGCCGTTATGAAATAAAGAAATCGATTAAAAATATCGAGATAATTGGTCTCTTACACGGTAATTAGAAAGAAATGCGCTAGAGTCTGCTATTTGTCGAATAATCATTTTTTTACTAAAAAATGTGCGAGTAATATTACAACGTTGAGCGACAGATCAATTAAAAATAAATTGATAATAATTATAAACAGGACAGACAAAAAAATACCCTTGAAACAACACAAGTATCGATATGTTACGTAGACAACACTTACAATTTTGTAAACGTAATTTGGGGAAGTAAACATTTTTGGAACTATTTTTCTTGTCCAAAAAAAATATCCTGATCACTTAAAACCTTTTCCTTTTTGGAATGGGTAAAAATAAACGATAAAATCATTTGAAATTCCATAAGATTTTTAACAACAAAGTAGTATTTCACCAAAGTGAGAAAAGTTAAAGCCAACTTCAACTTCTACAATCACAATGGGCGTTATAAAAGGAAGTTGAGTTATTTTCGTCAAGTTATTTCGAATGAATTCGAAAATAGTTTTCCTCTGTTAAAGTAAACCTTATGTAATGGGCATAAGGATCATGAGACGAATACCGCGACTATTTTAATTTATGACCGAGTGAGTATAAAATGAACCTTATGTTATTAGCATAAGGATCAAAAATCTAATCATGTGAGAGGTAGAAAAGTGTGCCCTCGTGGGAGGGCTGTAAAGGGATCGTAGATGTAGAATTTTTAAAGGAAAAAAGATTTGGTGCAAATACAGAAACCTAATAATGGAAATATAATTTAGATTCAATATTGATAAAACTCCTTTTAGACACAGTCACAGAATATCAAAGAATCCATGCTTCCATAGTAATATTGAAAAATGCAAAAGTGTGTCTGTCTGTCTGTTACCTCTTCACGCTAAAACCGGTGAACTGGTTTTGCTAAAATTTTGTATGGAGATACATTGAGTCCCGGGGAATTACACAGGATACTTTTTGTCCATAATATTGCATGATTATATTATTATTATTTTTTTAGAAAAACGTGAAAACCTCCATTGGACCATGTTCTAAACGAACATAATATAGACGACAATATGCAATTACATGTTAATCAACAAGTCAGACATTTTGAGAAAAATATTTAGATAATCTATACAGTGAGATCTAGAGCCCTCACATTTTTTCAAATAATATTTTATTAAACGAAATATTTTATGGCACCTATCACATTTTTGAAAAACGTTCCTTCCTTTTCAAGAGGAGATATCAGCTAGGTGCATAACTCGGTTTTCGATTTTTTGTAGGTTAACATGTTGTTGTGTGATGTTTGCTTTCTGCAGAGGTACAATTTGAGCATTCGAAATTCAATCTGTCCAATTTCGTCACCACCTCAACACGTCCACTTTTTGCCGCCGACTGACCTTGTGACCGTGCGAGCCGACCGTGAATCGTGACGGTGACGTCGAAACATTGTTTTAGAGATTTCACTCTGTTAACTAAAACGAGGCCTCTGACGGGCACCCACTTTTTTAAAATTATATTTAGGGGGAATCGAGCAGACGGGTTACCTAATGGAAAGCAACTTCTGTCGCCCATGGACAATTGTAACATCCGAAGAGTCGCAAGTGCGTTGCCGGCCTTTATGTGAATAGGGATAGGGAAGTTGGGCCACCGGTAAACTCACTCACTGAACGTAACACAGCACAACGCCGTTTCACGCCCGTTTTCTGTGAGGCCGTGGTATTACTTCGGTCGAGCCGGCCTATTCGTGCTTATGTAAAATGTCTCATTGGTACACGCCTACACCGGGGTTTGAACCTGTACCCTCTCGAATGTGAACCAAAGGTCTTGCCACTAGGCCACGGAACTAAAACGTTACACAGAAAAACCGGCGTAAAACGGCGTTTGGGCAGTGTCTTATCAAGTTAAATTTAGACTTAAGCTCTCTTTAGAGGCCGGCAACTCTTCTGATGTTGCGAGTGTCCATGGACGATAGTACTTGGTTTCCAGCAGGTGTCCCGTTCAACAGTAACAGAACACAAACAGTCAAAAAAGTTACCTGTTTATCTCTTTGTACGCGCTAATCTCCGGAACTACTGGATAGCTTTAAAAATTTCTTTGTGTTTCATAGAGCCTATAAAGTCTAGGCAACACACAAGATACTTTTTGTCCCGGAAAAATGTACGCTTCCCGTGAGATATACAAATTTTTTAGCAACCAAATTGCGGGCACCAAGTAGCAGTTCATAAAGTGAACAGTCTTTTTAAATTTTTGTCGGTTGCGTTTACGTGTCGCGAGTATCGAAATGCCACCTTTGGATGGTAAAAAGAAACAAGATATAACGGCATCTTTTAATCCAAGATCAAAGTAAGTGGTGCCTCGGAACTGCAGTTAAAAATATCATAATCTTATGAATTAATTTGTTTTCTGGTCGAGTTTTCTAGGAAGTGTTGAGGAAATTTTATGAAACGGTTTTTTTTTTAAGATAAGATAAAATTAATTACACAATTTTATGTCTTAATTTAGCGTTTTGGAGAATTATACAGAACTTTGAAGCCTGCGATTCCGTTGCGTCTTTCGCACGGGAAATGTACATTTTCGATGAAAAGTTTTCTATGTCTTTTTATTGGACTGAAAATATCTCTATATCTTAGGCCTAGGTTCAGCGGTTTTGGCATGAAGAGGTAGCAAACGGCGAGACAGACAGACAGAAAAATAGACAGACATTATCGCATTTATAACATTGGCATGACTAGATCAAAGAGATTGCAATCATTGTACCGACATGAAAGACTTGACCTATCACAGCGCAAAACCTAGTATTCCCCTGCGGCTTCGATCGCGTAAAATACCATAAATAAAAAGTAGCCTATCTTACAATGCAACTTTGGTGGTGCGTATATATGTGTGTGTGACTGCTGACGCGTGCGAGATGGAATTGTAAGATGCGTGCGAGGCAGATGCCTGTATGAAAATAATTATTGTAATAAACAGTTGTTCAACTGCCTTCGGTTGCTTCGCTCGTCTCCTGCTGAGCTCCCGGTATCTCTTGACGTGCCACGATCAGTGCCACCCTAGTGGCATAGCACCAACTTTTCACTATAACCGTCGGGAAGGAGGGACAAACGAATGAATACGGGCCGGCAGTATTTCCGGACCGTTACGACCTGGAAGCCTTCGAAAAGAGAGCGTATTCCCTCTGAAAAGGCTGGCGACGCTTCTGCAACTCTTCTGATATAACGAGTGTCGAAGGACGGTAGTTGCTTTACATCAAGTAACCCGTTTGCTCGTTTGCACCCTTTATTTTACAAAGAAAACTATCCCACAATATAAGTATGGATTGATTTTTTTTACCGCTCACCAAAGCGTGCACATCAAGTATTTAAATCCCCCGCCTATCTAATAATATATAGCTGAATAGTTTGTTTGTTTGAACGCGCTAATCTCAGGAACTACTTGCCGCAATTGAAAAATTCTGTGTGTTGGTTAGTTCGTTTATCTAGGCTATAGGCTATAAGGCTATATTCATCACGCTACGACCAACAGGTGCCGAGCAGTAATGAAAACATATTGTAAAAACTGGATAATTTATAAAGTTTTACAAGGGCGTAATCGCCGGCAACAGCAAGGATTTATCATTTTAACCGACCACGAAAAAGTTACATCAAGTGTGTCAATCACCCGCCTATCTTCATATATATAATGGCTGAATAATCAGGCCATCATTTAAGAATTGGAGCAGTACACAGCACGTCGCAGCGCTCATTAATAAGTCTCTAATTAAGGAGCAGGTGCCCGACTCTCGTGCCTCGATAGCGCTTCGATTGGCTGTCTCTCTTACTCATATCCATGTAAGTGAGGCAGACTACTGTCAGATCACAGAGAATCAGACACTTGTTGATGTCAGACCTCTATATGGTGCAAATTCGTCCGTTTGGTGCAGGAAAGGTAATGGTAAACACGGTGGGTTAACTGCAATCTGCGCGGGAGTTCTGGCTAATGTCTAAAGAACTAGATGATGCCTGCTCGCTATATTGCGACAATCGGCTATCCTGGAAGAGCAGCACTGTTTTCCGGTGAAAAAGAAAAAAAAACCCCTCACTCGGAACTTAAATATCAATGCAGCAGTTTATGCGTGTAAGGGTAACGGAAAGGCAATCCCAATCTTGGAGCATGTTAAATAACCATCGCGCCACAAATCCTTAAAATCCTTTTCACACGCATCCCAACAGTCGAGCAACATATCCATCAACAGACATAGATTGTATAATAAGATTGAGCAGTTACTCGGGCAACGGAGCGATTATTATCTTCGATGTAGCGGACATAACTTCAATTCAATCTATCCAATCTATATCCATATCAATAGGATCCAAGTAAATTCTAAATGAGTTATTCGCACGACAAATATATACTTGCGGATCAATCGACGGATAGAAGAAATAAGGAACGGTATGCTGTGGCAATTTGGCGAAGCGGTAATCAGCTCTATGACGTTGGAAAATTCGGAGATAAGAGACCTAGTTTTATATCTGTTTACCATTTCTAAATGGTCTGGCTTTTTAGTAGTAGACACTACTCTGCCGCTTTTCAGTAGAAATCTGCCTGTTCTAAGACGAAAAGTTGTCATCATATGCTTTGTGATGGAACAGGTAAGGACCAAGGACCAACATAGCGAAAGACTGATCAGAGGAGATCAATATTTTACCATTTCGGTATTGGTCAGACCGCCGTGGGAGAGCCACGCTCCGGCACGAATGCGCCGGCTCGATCGGAGACATACAACGGCCTCACAGAAAAACTGGCGTGAAACGGCGTTGCGCTGTGTGTGAGTTTACTGGTGGCTCATCTTTCCTAATCCCTTATCCCCCTTCCGATTCTTTATTCCTTCATAAAGACCGGCAACGCACTTGCGACTCTTCGGATGCCGCGAGTGTCCATGGGCGACGGCAGCCGTCTGCTCGCTTGCCCCCTAAATATCATTAAAAAAAAACCTTATCAAATCATGAGATCTACCCCCGATTCCATAAATAGTATTCGAATGCTCAACTTATGCCCGAAATAGAATACGCGATAGTTAAAATATTTGGCGAGGCTGGAGTAACTGTGGCACTTGACATTAAGTCGTTGGCACTCCGCCAGCTCCAGGCTTGCCGATAGGCTCCTATTATTTTTAAATGCAATAAAGATAATTGAAAGCTTCATTAGAAAAAAAGAGCAGTGTGCTTAGCTGTCAACAAATTCTTAAAAATGTATGACATTTCTACATGAAGCATTGCTTGAAGCCTACAGGGGGGTTAGCCAAGATCTAAATATTTCTATGTATGGTAATAACATAATAATAACTTGTTTTAATAAATAAAATAATATATATA
>JAOTAV010066126.1:0-14109 GCA_026546445.1 Cyclargus thomasi | reverse complement strand
CAAATCTATTAAACAAATGAAATTGAAATTTTCTTTTGAAAAATGCTACCATTCCATTAGTATTTTCTTAAGACGTTCAATTATCGTCTGTAAACCGACTTTACAGACAACCGATTTTTTTTACAGGTGTAAGCTCTCGCATTCTTGAGCATATATGTCAGATAAGCGCAAGTGGGCCACACTAGCTATCATAAGATTCAACCGAGCGGTTGTTCATTAAATGCCTACTAGTTTCCCTTTCAAATTCACTTGGTATTGTCCGGCCTTAGTCCGGCACCGTTGATCAGAAAAATGTAGGCGGTGATGAATGGAGGTGTTCGTATGTGTTTTATTGTGAACTCTGAATACTATTCCGAAATTTCTGATAGGTTTTTGTATGGTATCCAACAGGCGTCCGAATTTTACATTCCATAGAAAACTGGCGTTAAAAGGCGGTGTGTTGTGTTTCGTTCAGTGAGTGAGTTTACCGGTGGCTCAACTTCCCTTATCCCTATTTCCATTCCTTATTCCCACATAAAGCCCGGCAACGCAATTGCGACTCTTCGGATGTCGCAAGTGTACATAGGCGACGGCAGTTGCTTTCCATCAGGTAACGCGTCTACTCGCTTGCTCCATAAATATCATAAAAAAAAATCTCTAATCAGAAATGTGATGTGACCGCGTACATTACGTGCTCAATGTAAAATATAATGCTAAATAAAATACAAGTACATAAAAATTAATCAATATTGAAGTTACTCCTTAAGTAAATGGAAGTTTAATGGACAAACTTACTGAAGGTGCTATTGGCTTGTCTCTTCGTCTGCTCTACGATGGCCAGCCTATGGACGAGTCGGTGTGATAGAGACACGTAGCGCTTGTTGAACTCCGTTTCCGATTCCGTTGGGTCTTCACCCCCGGTGGGGTCAACGGTGTCTGTTAAAAATAAATATTATTATTTGTATCAATTTAGTTTATAGATAAAATCGTAACACTTTATTTCTTTGTATTATTGAAAGATAAGGAGCTAAAAGACGTTCTTTGATTATCTCATCGAGCGATATTTGGCGAGCTCAACTACCGCCGTCGCCGACATATTTTCGTTGTTTCACTTACAGAACATGTGTGGGTAGCTAGCGGCTTAAGTGCTCTGTACAGCGCTTTACAACTAATAACATAATACGCACAAAAGAAGAAACGAATAATTGCTGATTTATATTCAATATATTATTTGCCGTTGATACCACGGCTTCACAAAAATCTGGCGTCAAACGGCGTTGTGTTTCGTCCGTCGTGAAAATAACAAAAATTACGAAAAGAAACTACAAAAAAATTAAGTAATATTAATTATTTAATAGTGCCTGTTTCAGAATTCGGTGAGACATTAGCCTGTTTCTGTACACAATCTTCATAATTTTGAAGTCGGTACCAGACGAAAAAAAAATCAGATAGTCCGACAATGTCACGTCATGACAAACAAGCTGGTACCGACTTCAAAATAATGAAGATTGAGTACGGAAATAGGCTGATGCTGCGAGATAAGGAGCCATCAATTATTAATTTTCTTTAAATTATATACTGATGAGTAAAGTTTCAATGCAATTTAGTATTTTGTGTAAATTTCAAGTGCCTATCCGGTAACGATTATTGATATCGAGAAAAAAAATCACGTTTGTTGTATGAGAGTCCCTTTTATTTATTAAATGTATGATAGTTTTAGTATTTTTTTTATCATTAGCTCTCTAGCAATTACTGTTCCAGAGATACAGCCTGGAGACAGACAGACGGACAGACAGACAGACCGACAGACATTGAAGTCCCAGTAATAGGGTCTCGTTTTAACCGTTTGGGTACGGAACCTGAATGGTGAAAAGCTAGTACCTGGGGGTATTCGCAACCAGCTGTCATCGTTAGGGGAGATGAGGATCCAGTTTCCGCACCACCACGGCGTCGCGTACACACCCTTCTCGTCGCGAGTTGTTTCACCGTCTTCGGAGCCAGAACACTGCTCTTGTTCTAGAAAAAAAATATATTTTTTCAATATGGAAATCAGACTTAACACGATAAGCAGGCTTTGGCAAAAAAAAAAAAATATTTGATAAAAAATACGTGCGTCTGATTGTACAGCACTCAAAATTCTTTTCGAATTTTAGTGCCTGTTAAAAGTCGAAAGCAATAGCAATCTTGTGTAGTGAAAACATAATTTTTTTTTACACCATTTATATAACTATCTTAATAATCCATGGTACGGATTATGGAAGAAATTGATACTGAACCAGTTTTATGAACTTACGTCAATTGGTCGCAATATATTAAGTAAGTCGTAGATCACGACTTACGGCTAGGTTCGATATAATGCGACCAACTTTTCCGCAATCTGGCTCTGATTAATTTTTCTTGATAGTACTTGGAATTAAATTAAAGGTCGATGGTACAAAAATATTTACACTTACCATCAGGATCGGCACCAGAATTTGAAGCGAGCTTATCAAGGCTATTCCCCGCCGAGCGAGCAATACGAGTGTCTTCTGGCTTTTCTATGTCAGCGTATTCTTCTTTACCTCGTTCTTCGGACTAAATAAAGATTAAGTCATAAACTTTAACTTTAACTACTATACGACGTAAGAGCTTAACAGTTTTTACTTAATGACTAAAAAATTTTTATAAATAAGAAAAACCAACGAACAATAAAACACAAACCTTTGCTCTAACATCTGATCGGTAGCGATTCGAATGTCTCGTTTTATCTTCTGAGCGATATCGCTTATCCAACTTCTTGTATAGTCTAGCACCACTGACGTGCTTTTTGTTGTCTATACAAGAGGGTGAATCTGCAAACCCTGCCGGTGCAGGCACTATATCTGGTGTTGCATCAGCAAATGACTCCTAAAATATAAAATCAGTGGAAGGAGGCACAAGCAAGAAAAGACTCATTGATATAAGTAGGGTTGATAAACAATGCAATGTAATTTTCACTAGAATCTAGTATTAAGTCAACTAGAATTAAAAAATATAAATATAATACAATACAACGAGATGACTAGATCTAAAATTGGATAGTGTAAGCCAAATGAAATGGTTGTAGCACTTACATCAGTATGAGAAGTTCTGGACTCAACACTCTCATATTCGTGGGAGGCAGCAACGATGTGCACTTCTTTGCCGCAGTGCAGGCAGTGCGCTTTGGCATCACAATCCTCTCCAGCCAAGCTCTGTTCGGTATGTTCTGAATAGAATACAGAATCTGACCCTGGTGAAACGGAACGTAGGGACTCTGCTGAGGCCGCCTTGGCAAATTTTCCGTCTGTTGTTCAATAAAACTTACTTTTTTTATAATGCCAATTGGTTGAACACAGTCGTGACAAGCACATTATTTATTAGTAACATTTTTGATAAAATTTGGATGACAACTATCTGTGATTATGTGATTCAATTTTTAGATTAAATTTAAAAAAATATTTCCTAAACGCCTTCTTGAAACTTGCAGCACTTAAAATTAGAGCACCACCGAGAAAAATAAAAGCACTTACCTTTATCAAGTTTTCGTCCATGTTTCGGAGAAACCGGGCTTTTGATGTATCGTAAAGGAGTTAGTTTTCCTTGTTCCCCGGAATCTTTACGACAACATACCACATCTTCGGCTTCTAAGGAACTCACACAGGGTAAAGTAGGAATTGATTGTTTTCTCCTTGGAAGACTTCCAGGTAAAGATATGCTTTCGTTAGAACCGCTTTTCCTTCGAGGGCTAAAAAGTTATTGATATTTTAATTACAGACTAAAAAGAAAAAATTGGATGGTACGTACGTACAAATTATTATGTATCGTTCATACCGATATCCAAAATTATAAGTAGATGTTGGAGATTTCGAATTGGAATTGGATCCTGTTTTTTTCCTTGGACTTTCTCGTATCCGTCTGTACTTCCTTGGTGATACATTTCCATTTCCTACTCCTGAAAAGTAATTTAAGATGTTTTGACACGGCGCTTCAAATAACACTCCAGAGTCCAGCTAATAAGAAATTAAAATCGTTGCCATACTTACTTTCTGCTTTATATTCACTAGAATCGTCAGACGTAGGAATGTTCAGATGTAACTTAATGTTGGAACCAACAGATTCTCTTCTATCATAATAGGACGGTCTGTGATTATTATCAAAAATTTTACTTTGCGTAGGGCTTTTCGCTTTAAATTTAGTTCTTTTGACAATGCGTTCTCTCCCATCCTTATCTTTTATACTCCTTTCTATATGCTTATCTGGATCTCTAGGTGATGACTGTGCAAAATGTGTTTTCTTTTTCCTACTTTCTTTAGGTTTTTCTTCTTGAGGGGACTTCATACTGGGACCTTTAATTACACTATTTTCAGAAACGTGACTAGTAGAATCAAATTCTTCCCTTTCATCCCACTTGTCTTGCGATGATGATATTGCATCATCACAAGATTTTGAGAACTCTAGCATGAAAGCTTTTCTTTTCTTTCGTTTGTCTTCGGATAACCAACTTTTAGGTCTGTTTGAAGATCTGTATTTCTGTGAATGCTTATAGGCTGTAAAATGTATTAATTATATTACTTAATGCATAAATAAAACAAAGTAGAACTAAATCCTGAGTGCAACAAAAATACATACTTAAACCACCATCGTCATCGTCTTCGACAGGACTCTCATAATATCCGGAAGAAGAATAATGCGCACTCCTTTCGTCGTCTGAAAGTGATCCCTAAAAATAATCAGGATTATATTAAGTACATTTAGAATATTTTTTTCGAAGCCTTTTATAAGCATTTTTGTTTTCGTACCATCACTTTCTTAGGAACTAATTGTTCTTCTTGACATTTTTTGCTACTTTTTTCTTCGGATTTATTATTTAAATTTTTCTTTTCTATCACACTATTTAATGCTTCCTTAGTTTTTGCTACAGCTACAGGTTTTTCACTAACATCTTCAGTAACATTAGGATTAGATCCAGTTATACTGTAACTACCACTAGAACTACTTTTTCCACTTATAGTATCACGTAATGAACTAACCTGTAACAGAAATTTAAGTTAAATATAGTTTATTATTTTATTTTAACTTCTAAATAATTTGTACTTAACAATTACCGATTTTGACGAAGATTCCTTTGTTTTAATAAATTCAGTCTTTTGTCTTCTGCTTTGATCCACAATAGGCGTGATATCAGCTTTAACTTCGATTCTTTCAACTGAAGGTTTAGGTATTCGTTCTGGTAAAGGTAAAGGAGGTGATGATAAATTAGGTACTATAAAATCATCTCGTATTTCTAAAGGAGGGGAAAAACTTGGAACAATCAAGTCTTCGGCAACATTATCTGTTTTAGTTGATGAGTATAAACTTGATGCACTTTCGAATGATGATCCCTCTTGAGCCTTATTATTACTTTCGCCATCTGAAATCAAATTTAAAATTACAATCGGTTTCAAAAGATTGTTATATAAATAAAGGTGCTCGGTACATACTATTAGTTTGATTTTTATTACTTTTTTTGGAGCTATCAGAATTAGCAGTCACATAATCTTCTGTAGTAGTTGTGCTTTCTGATACGTCAGTTGTAAACTTCCCAGAATCTGTCCTAGCTAAACTTGTTTCACTACCAGCGGCCTTAGCTAACGGAATATCTGCAGGGGACTCTTTTATTTGGTTTGGTATTTTACCATTTGGTTCCTTTTGTTGCATCTTTTTTTGCAAGTCTCTTCTCCTAGATGGACTTAGTGCTCTTTCTCGCTTTTTATTTATAAAACTTGGTGTCCTCTTGAATGGTACATCTGTTAAATCTAAGCTTGGATGGGTAATTGCAATGGCTGGAGTATGATTTGTTTTGTGAGTTGTAGGAGATAACACCTTTGATGTCGTAGGTTGCTTCGTGATAGGTAAAGTGATGTTTGGTACGACAGCCGGTGGTGACAGAGATACTCGTGTTTGGTGAACAAAACTGGGACTTGATGGATCTAACTTATTTCGGGGTGAAGTTGGTGATTGACTCTGAAACAAAAAGTAAAATTTAATTATATAAATTATTAATTTTTTTATCACACTGAGATGATGCGATTGTTAGTTAGCTTACAGTAAAATAACAAAATTTACCTGAGACGCATCTAATTCTTCATCTAGTGCATCTGTATCTAAGGAAGAGCGTTGCTGATGTTGTAAAAGCAAAAGTTGCTTTCTTCTGGACGTCGGAGTTAATAATGCAAGCGCACCAGGCGATGTTGCAAGAGAGCTAAGATCAGAAGAGCTGTAATAAAGTATTGTGTGGTTGAAAAATGAAGGATGTCTTCCGCACTATTTTCAAATGGATGTATCACATGTTTACCTTATAACTGTTCCATTTTCAGTTCCAGAATCAAGTTGTAAAACGGTAGCTTGAGATTCATTCCATAAACCATCCGAATGATCTCTAAAAATCAAATTTTAATATAATGAGTAACTTAAATAGCCCTTCAATTCATTCTTTTATTATAAGTGTTGAATTCATACAACATAAGAAATTTACCTGCTCTGGTCAACGGTAAGAGATTCATTGGATGCACATGGTGATGACTTTTCTAAAGGCGTCAGCATGTTTACATTACTTCGTGCCATTGCTCTTTTGACTTTCTGACTGCTTAGGTCATGAGTTACAGGATCAGGTGAAGCTGGACTCGACTTAGCTGTGCTGAAATAGGTAATTTTTTTTTCACAACTGTAAAAACGCACAGACAATTTATTTAATTTTTATTAGAGCATGTCTCAAATTTTAATGCTTTATCCAGTGGCTAAAATGTTGAAAGGTAAGCAGTTATGAGTAATTAAATTTCTAAATATTTGAAACTATAAAACAGTTAAGACGAAATGTCAAAACCTGAAGCAATACCTACCATTCTATTGCAATATCTTCTTTATCGATACATTCCGTCTTTTCTTCAAAACTTACGCTTCGAATTCTAAATGGCTCATGCTTGTAACTAATGTATTTTTCATGGAAATCTTCGTAAGGTGCATTTCCATCTGAAGAACTAAGAAGAGAATAACGAAAAGTGAACATGAACAAAAGCTAGTAGCAATCATAAAAGCTGAAGATTTATTTAATTTCATAAAATAAATGTTCAGGCATTGTTTGATCCATTCCATTAGATGCAAAAAACTAAGTGCATAACTAGTTAAGACTAAGTGATTACTTATCACTTAACTCTAATAATGTTTAAAAATGTAAAGATAAAATGTAAAATTAATACAATACCTAAATGATCCATCTGGCTCAAAGGCCCCAAAAATTCCTTCATCTTTAATAGGGGTTTGGCTGTAGTTTTGTGCGATATACTCTTTATACATTCGATTTTCTTCATTGTCTTCTCTTGTCATGTTCTCATGACTAGTTGACATCATTATCGGGGCATCCTTAACTCCGTCATTTGTAATCATACCATCCGTTTTCCTGCTGAACAACCAAATTTATAAGTATAAGTATAATATTATATGATGTACAACAATTACAATGGTATCTTTACGTAGGAATACTTACTTATCTATCAAAATTTCTCCCTCTGACATAGTTTTTTGTAGCGTTCTTTTGTTTTTCCTTCGCAATGTCGTAAATGGTATGGCTTCATCGTCGGGTATTGGTTCGAAATCAATTATTATCTCTTTCTCATTTTTTTCACTATCATCCGTATTGGTAGCTGAAGTTTCTGTCGATGGTTCAGATTGGAATGTTGATGTTTTTGATAATGGATGTGAAGAATTTATTGTCTTTTGTGAAGCTTCACTGATGCTTTTAGACAAAATAGATCTTAATGACCTATCGCCTTTAGTTTCCTTAGCGATTTCTTGTTGTAAATATTCTAAGTTTTTTCTATTTAAAGCCATACTCTTTTCAATAGTTTCAATATCATCGTCCATAGTATCGTCTCGGTCGCTTTCATGGATGAATTGGAAGTTTTGTTGGAAATATTCCTGAGCCTGCTTTTGTAGCGTACTAAGTTCTGAAGATTTATCAAACTGGGAAGACGTAATAGATTTTACAGAAGATGTCGTTACATCGTCAGAATCATTCCGTTGCAAAATAGGAGAAGTTTGCATAGCCACGGTGGGTGATCTTGGAGATCTTGGCGGTTCTTCTGATTGTGTTCTGTGTAATCTTTCATGTTCATTACCTAAAATACTGTCATTTTCATGTTAGTCACATCAGCAACTAGATCAAAAAATTAGCTGCTACATAATCTTTTCATTATCACTTACCTATCAACTGTAGCAGTGATTTCACTCTGTGTATCAGCTAACCTTTCACCTCCTACCTCAGAAAATGATTTTGTTAACCTACGTGTTCCTACAGTATAACCATTAGTCTGAACGCCAGCAGCAACCATCTTTACCTAAAACAATAAAAAATTTAAACGTTAATTTTCACAATGGTTTCCATTCTACATCCTTCTTTGGCAAATGGCTAAAAATACTTACCCTTTTAATAGTTCGAGGACTTAAAGATAAATAGTTAGGCGGCAAAGGTTTTCTTCCTAAACATACTTCAGTCTGTGTAGCTTGTGTCCTCATAACTCCCTTTTTAATTGAATCTGAAATAAGAAATTTAATTACTAAGTACATAATTTGAAATTATGTTAATTTTTCGAGTGAAATATAGCGTTGCCCTGATTAAAATATGTCTACTGAGGCAACGTTTTTAGGTTCCTGGGTTGGAATGAAATGTAAGAATTTTTTATGCATGTCCTTAATAATAATTTAATACAATAAAATATTATATATCCTATCAAATTACATATTTATTCAAACGTTTGTTGTTTTGTTACAACTTTAGTCTTGCTGGCTTCATTCTTTATCTTGTCCTTATGAATTAAGCCATCTGTTCCATAAAGAGACATAATACTATTATAAGCTATTTACCTTATTGTGTTCATGTTCACTACAGAATAGAGAAATATTCTGTAGTGAACATGAATCTCGAAGTTATTACTTTTGACGGTTAATTTTGTCTTCATTTTGTTTGTATATAAAAGGATTGTTTGTTTTAAAGTTCAGATCAACAGACTATCTCTGGTACATAATAATGGATTAAATTTTAAGTTGTGTCTAACTAGTGTCAAAAATATAATTATTTTTTAAAGCATATTATTTAATTAATTTAATTTCAACATTTACAGACCTAAGACTACAACTTTGGGCGTTTCGGCTTGCCTCTGCGGCGCCGGCGCGTGCGTGGGTATCGGCGTCATCGGCGGCGGATAGTGTATCGGCGTCGGCTGCGCCGGTATGTACGGCGGGTAGGGCGGGAACGGTTGGAACATCACTGGCAGTGTTGCGTAGGGCTTGTTTTCCGGCTGAAATATGAACTCAATTACATCTTTTAGGTAAATTTGCGATATTGCTGATAATTTCATCTTTAGGATATTTCTGGAAAATGATACGTTGGAAGTGACTAAGAGGATGAGAATAAGGAGTCCTGTTAGTTGTTGTTATTATTTTTACGCGATTGCTCTAAAAGGAGGGTTAGGTTTTTCAGAGTATGCATGTATCTAATTATGTATGTATAATTGTTTGGCACACTCTCCAGTCTAAACGGTTTGATTCATTTTGGCTTGAGAGGTGTCGCTAGATTTGTAAGCGCTGTGAGATTGACACTAGATATATCAAAGTATAAAAAAATTCGACGCCAAATTCATATATTAAGCTTGTTTGACTTTGACTTTCCTCGTAACATTTTCTTTTACTTTACGAAGAACTTTGTAGCATTTACAGTTACTTTTTATATAAAGTAAAAAAATAAATATAAGTATAAAGTTTAAATATAGGTTATGTCCTGTAACTAAAGAGCTAAGATTATAATTTAATTTCTTTGTTGAAAGTCATCGAAAAAACTAATATAATAAAATGCTTTTCTTCTTAAATTAGAGGATGCATTCAATTTCATTACTGAGAAACTTCTTTAAAGATAATATCTTCAAAGCGCACTTTAATTCATTTGAAAAAAGTTCTCAATGCAACTGACCTCGCGTCCAACAAGACTCGAGAATTTTTTATAGAAGCCCTATTACTGTATTTGTTAGAAATATGTAGGATATATTTCTAACAAATACAGTTGTAGTACTTGTTTTCTCTCTTGATACGTTTTTTAAATAAGTTAATTATTATATTTCATTAAAAATGTAAGGCTATTACAAAAAATTCTAGAGCGACTTCAAAACAGTTATGTTGACTTAGATAAAATTTTCGATTAAGAGTCAAATTCTAACATTGGCCTAATTGTACTAGCTCGACCTTACAACTTTAGATCCATGCAATATGCAAACCACAACTTTACTGACTTTTATTTTTATAACAATACGACGTACATTTTTTGGATGGTCTAGGCACCGGGTTTTTTATCATATTAACTGTTTCAACACCTCGAGTAAAGTGTCGAGTAGACTAATCAACCATAACTACACGTGTCGATTTGACGACCCTCGAGTAGCACTATTCCTATGTTATATATGTAAGTAACTTACTTGCTTATTTTGAATCGACAAAGGATACAAGTAAGTTTTACCTGCCAATTGACGTTGACAAGTAACTACTCGATACTTTACTTAGAGATATATTTTTTATTAGATCTACTATTGGTATGAGCCAATAATTTTAAATATTTACATTTTTACTAAAATAATTGGTGTTCTGCAATAGCTAACCCCGCAGGGGGTCACGACCCACTGTGTATTAACTCTACTATAATAACAACACTAACCTTAACCAACCGTCCGTCGATCAGTCGCTCGCAGTCTCGTCGGAACCTGCTACCGCCGACCGCTGCCGGCATCACGGAGTCATCGAATGTCGTCAAAGTATGAGACCGGGCAAAGGATACGTGTTTCGTTCTGTATGAATGTAGACGAATTTAGTACTACGGTAAAGTAATTTTATTAGTCTAGTAATCTGATTCTTCGCTTAATAGATGTCGCTAATAGCACTCAGCCATTAGTCATAACTAGCAGTATTGATAAAATCTCTAGATAAGCTCTGAATCAAAAATTAATTAATTTCTTGTAAGGTATAAAAAGTGGTTTAGTGCAAGGCGATGGTCGCACACAATCGCTTTGGGAAGTGCAAACAGCTTTCAAGTTATGGTGAACTAGCTAGGATATTGTCAGGGGTTATCTAATGTTCTATACTAGTTAATCTTCTAATGCTTTTAAAATTATGAAAGGACCGCCAAAAACATTTATTCTTAGGCAGATTACGGACCTGTTTATAGTATACTTCATACTTTTATGTGAATCTTCATACATTTACCTGTGCGGTGGTATGGTGAGGGGCGGTGGCGGGGGCGGCGGGGGTATCGGGGTGTGGGCGGGGCAGCTAAAACACAACGATAGCATTATCAACGGGGCTTTAAACCATTGATAGCATTTCAATATACATAAAAATCCGAAAGCCTGATGGACTGACGTTAAAAATAATTCGGTCCAAAAAATAACAAACAAATGATATGGGCGAAAAGCCCATAGACGGCCCTATTATAAAAAAAAAAAACAATGTAAATAAAAACAATGATAACAATTAGATCTATAGACACCTTATACCACGTCAGTCTGAGGTCGAACTGCGAAGCCGTTAGACGAAAAAATCGAAATTCTGAGTCGTATTTTAACAAATGAGTAAGATTCGATCGAGTCCGAATATTTGATTTGGCTTGTGAGAGTAGAGCTCCTGGCCCTGAAGGACTTGTGTTACGGGCACCAGTAAACGGAAATATTTTCAAGATTTTTAACATACGTTAAATCTTTTTTTTTAAATACATGTCTTTATACTAGATACGTTATTACCATTATGGATCGGTGGGATTCGAGCCCGTGACCTCCGGCTTGTGATACAACTCGTTTAACCACTGAACCTCAAAAGACGTCAAATAACACGTCAATTTACTATTGCATAGGGGATGTTGTGATGACATGCAGAGATTGCATTGCTGCCGATTAGATCTGTAACGTTGAGCCGTGGACAATTAGAAAGCACAGTTGTCCAAGCGTACTGGCTTACACGTATTAAGTAGATAAGTAGTTAAATAATTTTTAACTTAATTTTAAGTGACTTTACTTGCCACTTGCTGCAAAATTTTGTGTTTACATGCAGTCAAAAACTTTAAAGTTAAGTTAAAATTTAGTTAACTACTTATTAACTTAATACGTGTAAACCAGACATAATTGACGCCAACGTTTGGTCATAAGGCCACAAAGGCACTATTATTAATTTGTCGATTATTTAGCATGCATTATTCCGCTATCAGTTTTCAGTTCATTTCGTATTCGGAGTTTCATTGAATTACACACTGCTGCGATAATGTCGCAACAGAATTACAACATCGATGTGGAAAAAATCGGGACGCAATGTTGAAATAAGAGATGCGATAATATCATATAATATATAACGTACCTGGATAAAGAAGGCTTTAGTTTGATTTAGACTTAGACCACCTAACCGATAGCCCGAAATGTATGATATTCTAAGAATAGCATTTCGAATAAAGTATTTGAATCTATAATGATTTCGTACAAACAGAGAAGTTGAAACAGATACAGACCGGTGATCTAAATAATTTGGTCGTGTTATGATAAACTCAGTCGACAGTTCAAGGCGTTTACATGGAATGTATATTCCGACCAAATGACGTAGGTCCGTCAATTGGCTCTGTTTCGATTTCCCAATTCGGTGTCGGTACCGTCAGCTAACCAGTGGTTAACATGACTCTTCAATCAGATTTTGAAAGATAGGAATGTTCCTTTCCACTTTTACTTCCATCGTCGAAGATTGTAGGCCTGCAGGCCTAACATGTACCGTCGACAAAATTTTGTCTGTACATTTTCTCGACGTTTTCCGGTTTAATTATTCACCTCTATTGACCCTAACATGACATACTTTTTTATCGTGTCTGTCATCAAAATTACAGATAGTTGTGTTTTTTTAATCTGTGCTATTTTTGTCTACGAACCCTAACATGACAACAAAATCGAATCGAGTTTTGTCGAGATCTTGATACATGATGAAATAGTTTTTCGCCAGATAAATATTTAATTTTGTATTCGTCACGTATTCGTAAATAGTTTAATACTGTGTGTTGTCGTTTACAGTTTTCTAAGGTAAAGAAACACGCCTGCTATATCTGTCCCTTATTTTTATTATTTTTTGGGGGTTTATTTTTATTATTTTTTGGTTATGAAGAGCGGGAGGCGAGGAAAATTCAAAGCAAAAGGATAAGGGACATTTCGAGTAAGCTAATCACTAGTATCCATCTCTTAATTTAAAAAAAAGATACATGTTATTATCGACAAAATACTCACGCTCGAGAGTGAGATAAAAGTGACATATGTCGACGGTACATCTTAGACCAGCAGGTTGCTTATTACCTCGTCATGCGGTTCGCCTAGACACACGGCTCGAAATGCCAGTTACGTCACCACCCCTCCAATTTCCCCGCGCAGTACGCCGCTCTCGTCTTCCGCGTCGAGTAGCGTTAGCATAAAAAATTCAAGGCGAAATTTTTTGAGTTTTTACGTCTGATATTTCTAAACGACTAACGATTTTAATAAAATTAAGTGTGTAGCTAATTGGAACCCTAGATTAACACCTAGAATAATAGGGAAAACAAAATTAATTGAAAGCAAATTATTATAATAGTGGGCTAAAAGATATACTGAATGACAAAAAATCCCTGAATTCTGTTGAGACTCAAATCAAATCATTTATTTTGCATATACGTGTAGATCTACGTGTTACAATGGGTTCGACCACTTGGGGCATGCAAAATTTTAAAAATTGGTACATGCTACTTAATATCAACATTACACTTTATAATTACATTATATTTGATTGCATTATATCATTGATCTATTAAATTAGCTTGTCTATGTCACAAGATATTTAATTCTAACAATAATTTCATAATTACTCAATATAATACTATATAATAATTAAGCTTCATGGCAGTCGAGAAAACAATCGATATTCCATTAATCATATCTAATTGGAAATATTTGGAAATATTAAAAAAATAAGTAAAATATTAGCGATTTAAGTTTTCTACCCATCTCTTTCTCTCAAAACGTAATTTAGTATGAACTTTGTATGCAGCTTATGGACTTTGAC
>JAOTAV010066115.1:0-14110 GCA_026546445.1 Cyclargus thomasi | reverse complement strand
TCAAAGTCAAGGTAAAACGTCGGTCAAAGCGTCAAGTCAGTCAATTTAGTAAAGTGGTAGACGCTTTACTAAAATTTAGAATTGAGTTTTAGAGTGATACATAAAACAGCACGTTCCTTGAAGTATCACTTGCCTACACTTGTGCATGATATCGAATATTTAAAGGTTGATATTCTACCACTATAACGCATTAAAACTCCGAAACAAAACAGCCAAGAAATACAAAAACACAACATCACTGTCCTTTGTCTATCTTGTTGTGGAAAGAAACAGTTTCTCGGTCGCTACGCCATGGACCACGGCCATGCCCATATCAACATACCACTCAAATCAAAATACAACTATGCCGTATTTCAAAGCCGTTTTGATGGCAAACATTATGGTCGTCGACTGTAGTATTAAACGTCTTATATTTACTATACCAATCATCGCCATCCATCATCGCTGAACGTGGAGCCTTAACAGAAAACACACACTCACTTTACTTATATTATGAATACGAATGTTTGTCTGTCAGTTACATCTTCATACCCCGGTTATGATGAAATTATATAATATAATGATATAATCACTTTGAGACCCGAGAAAGAACTAAGGCTGTTTGTCCACCAACACCGTCAACCGAGAACGAGAATATTGCGGCCTGATAGAATGCTACTTTATGACAAAGTACAGGTTTCATTTTCGACTTTAATGACGGCGATGATATTGACAATAGAGCAATATCGCTAAAAAATGAAACTTATAGCCTAGAACATAAAGTTGAATTTTATCGGGCGGAAATGATCTCGTTTTCGGTGGACGGTGTTGGTGGACAAACGGCGGGATAATGTTTATTCTTGGATATCGTATGGTTTCCTCGTCACGAACTTATTTCTTTCTACTTTTTACAACAGGGACTCGGGGGTGTCTTCTAGTATAAAATTTATAACCAACCGAACAATATAAAAAACGATAAAATCACTTAAATATAAGCGCTCTTACACCGACAGCACACTACCCTTTTACTTTATAAAATATTAACGTGCACGTTTCCACAATTTTGATAAAAACAGTACAAAATATAATTTTATGATTTTGCCGTAACATTGGGAAGGTATATTTTCTGATAAGAATATTCGAGAGATACGGTAATGTCACATTCTTTTTGCTTTTATTTTCGTATGTGTATGCTAACGAGACCAGTCAGCGTGTCTCGATACTTCGATTTACTTTTTGTTTGTTAATGATCAATTTGTGTGTGTGTGTTTGTTTATGTGTGTGTGTGTATAAATGTTGAAAAAAATATTTTTAAATTGTAGTACTCGGGTAGCCCAAGAGGGGATTCTTGGATTTACTCAGGTGCATCGTAGGCTTGTGTAAGCTTTCTATGTCTCCGGTAATCATGGTATAAAAATCAAATTTCTAAGTTAGTTCGGTACTTAAAATCGTTTTTAAGTACCGAAATGTTTTCGAAACTATCAGATTAAGATAGAGGGTATTAAAAATACGCCAAATAACACTTCAATATAAAGCATTGATGATTTAAATGTAAGGTAAGCCTGTAAGAACATAGAATAACAAATCCTCATATTATCGTTACTAAGCTTCCCAGATATTTTATGTCACATTCAAATAAATGCTTTAGGCCTTACTGTCTAAAATCGTCCAACAAATGTTCGATGTAAATATTTTTTCAAAGAAATTTCTTTTATATAACCTTAAAATCACTGTAGCGTCTTATCTGCCCTTATTATTTTTTTAACGCTTTAACTAATCTACAAAACGTACAAGGTCTCCACGACACTCGAGTTACTATAAAAATAGCACTCTCGCCTCCCCATATAGTGTTTTTCACTACATGGTTGAATTACAATTTCATGTTTTATGACATCATTGTTTTACCTATAACCTTTTAAAATCTAAAAACCTTTATAGTAAGGAGTACCCGTTTATAGCATAAAATATCTCAATGAATGAATAATTAAATGCGAAAACCATTATCGATCTCCATAAAAATACCAAATTAATATTAATTAGAACACAATTTCTAAACCATTTGGACACCATCCAAGCGTTATCTTGTATTTTATCAGAGCACATAAATAACTTAAAAAGCGATCAATAAATCAATTTATTTATGACTTCGTTAGCTGAACGTTGGCTTCGAAATTAGCTTTTGTCAACATTAATTCAATAGATAGGTTTTCTTTTTTAGAGTTCTCTAATCAAAGAGTAAAAACGGGACTCTATTACTAAGACTTCGATGTCTGTCCGTCTGTCTGTCTCCAGAACGTATCTTAAGAACGTTGAAAGCTAGAAACTTGAAATGTTTACAGATTATGTATACCTATTGCCTCTATAACAATAAATACTTATACTAAAAAAAAATTAATAAATAAGAGGGGTTCCAAAACAATAAAAAATAAAGTGTTTTTTTTATTTTTTGCTCGATATTAATAATGGCTACCGGTAGACACTTGAAATTTTCACAAAATACTTAGTTATATTTCAACTAAATTTTTTAATAAAATTAATAATGAAGGTGGGTCTTCATAGAAAAACACAATTTTATAATTTGCTCTAATATGGTATGGAACCCTTCGTACGCGAGTGGAACATGCACCAGTTTTTACTGCTTTATAATATTGTTCTGTAACAAAACAGTAAACATGGAATATCGTTTTTTAAGTTTTAAACAGTTAAACAGTAACATTGACGTTATCAGCGCTGCTTTTTTGTTATGGTTTGAGACACGCATCCCCTCGTGGCGTCATGGCTTTTCCTAGAAACGTAAAAACTCTTTCATGTCTGCTACCTTCACAGTAAACTCTATTTGAACTTACGCGTCCCTTTAAAGTAAATTGTTTTGTTACCTGTGACTATACCTACTTAGTATTAAAATATTATCGTCAATCCTTTATAATATATTCCGTTTCTAAGGTGAACGCTTAGAGCAAGACTAATTAGTGGGTCGACGGCTAAGCTAGTCGCCTGTCAAACCCCTGACACGACGTGGGAACACGTCACGTGTTATAACTTTGTATGTAATACTATTATTTATTCTGTGATAATATGATGTAATTTTACGCGACCACGGTAAAGTTATAACCTAATGCTGAATATCAGAAACGAATACACCTTCGTCCTCAGAAGTCATTTTCTGTTTAAATTTGACAGCGAACGATTCAGACAAATCGGACGATTCGGCGCGGGCTAGTGCGTTCCTTGACATTTCATAAATCGAATTCTCAAATTCGTTACCTTCGCCGCGTTCGGCTCGTTCACTTTAGATACAATGTGCGTTTACCATTAGATGTTTTGCAAGCGACAGTGGATGGACCGACTCCATTCCACTTGTATGGTATTTTTGCTCAAAGTAAGCATTCACTTTCATGTAAGAGTATTTCGTACTGTGTAATGTCAGTGATTATATACACACTAACCACAAGCAAAAATTATGAAATGCTACATAACAAAAATCGATTCGTCTACCTTCAGACTATAACTTTCCCATTAATAAAATGAGTAAGAAGGGTTGCAATTAGACTAGAATGAGGACCCCTTATCTTAAGGAGCCAATAACATAGTAAACAGAAGGCTTACGATGAATATTGCTTTGTGTTGTTTAGTATTTGTTCAATTTGATTGTGTTTACATTGCTCTATATTTATATATTAATCTGTACAGGGCGTAGCAAAAGTAAGTGATAATATTTAAGTGTGTGTTTATGTCTCTGATATAAAGGTAACTATAAAAACAGCAGCGCTGAAAGCGAACATTTTTTTGTGATTTGTTTTAGATAAGTATATTTCCTCATAAAGGCCGGCAACGCACTTGCGACTTTCCTATAAAAATCGCCAAAAAATAAATTATTTGTTACTAAAATAAACATTAAAGTTACATCGGCTTCATCTGACTTTGTTATTAATTTTCGTTAAAGCATAATAAAAATGAGTATTTTACGTGTTACTTCTGTATATAAATTCTGATACAGTATAATAAAATTTTATATTTTACGAGTTACTTAAAAATATTGTTTCGCAAAAGTAGCTGAATAATTCATTAACATTTTTTCTCGCATCCTTTTCGAGTTCCACTCTCTTCAAAAGCAAAGTTACACAAAACGCCAACTTTTGCTTTACGATTCAACTCAAAAATATAAAAATGTGGCACGAGGAAGCCGAAAGGCTGAATGTATTTTTTAAACACGCGTAAAACTAATTTATAAAGATTTTAAAAAGGTATTCTTAGGTAACAATAGGTACGTATAATGGGGATATTGAAAGAGAGCCAGTTGACGGACCTAACTCATTTAGTCGGAATATATTAATTCCAAATAAATAGTAATCAGTCGGCTGGGTTTGACGTAACCCAACCAAATTACTTAGATCCTCGATCTGTATCTGTTTTAACTTCACTGATTGTGCATTTATAAATAGGGTATTCAGCTGAAATGATCCAAAGGATGAGATTTTCTTTGTGCTGAAGGTGACACGTGTTTGAAAATGTTTTTCCCCAGTTACTTACCAAAGATATCTTAAATATAGAACTATTTTAGTGACTAATCTATTGAAATATTATAAATTTATTATTCGTTTAATGACCCAGTTGCATACCTCAAACATTTCTACGGTAATCATAACTTCTTAACACACACACCCGGTCAACGATGGAGATTTTTTTTACCAGACTTTGGCCTTGGCAGATGATGTAGGATAGTTTTTATCATAAAATCTAATGTAGCTTTTTCTAAACTAGCTCTAGTATACAGTTCACCTATGAACTATTTATATTAAAAACTTGAGACGTGGCAGCTTATGAGGAGGCTTGAGTAAGATGTAGATCTCTACACTATCTAGACATCGCCTTTAACTATATTAAATATACAGCCATTTCATTTTAATAGGGTTGTGTTTTCTTTCTATGCCTGTTGCTTAGTGAATAATGCACAAATTGTTAAGTCAAGTTTATATATATAATATTTTCCTTAATTGTAAATTAGTATGAGCATATTTTGATGGTTGATGCACCGGTGTACGGACAAACCCTTCACAGGTTTTTGTTACACCGTCAACATGTTGTAATCTGTTAACTTTGTAAAAATAAATAAAAAAAAACGCCTTTCGTCGAGGATAAAATTAAATAAGTTTAATTTTGCACACCACTACAGAGTAATGACGACATGGGCGCAAGACCAATGTCGGTGGAAAATAAAACCTAACTATAGGTAATAAAGTGGAATTTTATCGGTTCAAAATGATCTCGTTGACTTTGACGGCGTCCAGTAGACAAACGGCCCAAAGGAAACCACGAGGTATTCCACGAGGAAAGTGTTTATTACATCTAATGAAATTGCTACGCTTTGAGCCACATGAAGCAATCCTATTGGTTCTCAAAAGAGATCCTTCGCAACACGTTTGTGGTGGAACCCACCCTGTAGAACTTAAACCACAACCGAATTAACTTCGACATAGCGTACATATTTAAACTACATGTACATTATAAACCTGGCAACACTACAGTAGAAGTTGGACGTGATTGATGTTGTTGTGAGCGGCTGAGTTATCAGGACGGTGTTGCCCGCTCAAACAAACGGTCGCCATTCTCGTGTCAGAACTTCTGTGTTTATTGCTTTTAATCCTTTGGTGATGGGTGAATTTCCCAAAATTTAATCGACAACAATTTTATTGGGTTAAGGTCCACTTAGAATATTGGGATCGCTCGGAAACCTAGCATATATAAACGCCAACAATATCGAAAGCTACTTACAATCGTTTAAATTTAAAAGTATTACATATTAGTGATATTAATAAATTGAAACTAGCTCTTGCCCGCGACTCCATCCGCGTGGTAACTTTTCTCTTAAAATGTTTCTTAAATGTTTTTTGCTACAAGTCTCATGGAGCCCGAAACCTTTTCACGAATGTAAAACCGTGAAATTCGGTTCGTACGTTTTGAAGTTATAGTGTCAGGAAAGAAAACCTGACGTATTTTTTCTATAATAGATAAATGCTTAATTCCCGAATCAAATGTTTTTTTTTTTTAATTCCGAATAAAAAGATTTTCATTTAGATTTTTTTTGGTGCTAATAAAGTCTAAAAAAGGAACTGCCTTTACTTTCCCTACACCTACATTTCATGAAAATATCATAGTATACTACAAACCAATCAAACATAGTTATACATGGTAATATCCACTATTATTATTATATATATTCAGCGTGGGTTTGGAAAACATGAAAATTATCGGTAGTAACTGGGCTGAAAAATGCTACAAAATGATTTGCCTATTCGTTCGAAATTCAATACGGGAGAAGCTAAGCGAGGCCGGAGCAAACCTAGTTAGGTTACCTAAAGCTACCTATCTACCCAATTAGGCTTCATGTCTGAGTGCCTAGATCTAAAGATAATAAACCTATTTTTAGCTGACATCCATAAGGTTTTTCAAGTCGAATGCTCTTTTTCTTTCTTAAAAAAAATATTGGAAACCTATCCTATAATCGAATAAGTCTAACAAAAGTAAGTTATAAAGATTAAGTAATATATTTGGGTGTGTTTGTATCCTTTGTACAGATTTTACTAAGAAAATGACAACGCTGAAAGAAAAAAAAGTTTTTTCAATTTGTATAACAAGCACTACGGCCAGCGACACGAGAATCTCCTGCCGGCTTCGACACGGCCTCTAGGAATCTCAAAAAAAATTAATCGCTTTCAGCGCTACTATTTTCACAGTGAACTCTATAAATAAGGAAGACATACGCACGAACAAAACTCAACTATTGTATTTTCCATGCAATCAACGTCTACGAAAGATTAACACTCTTAAAGCCAGTGAAAGGTGAGTAAAATACAGAAGATATATGAAATAGAAGCTAAGGTAACAGTGTCGGGGAAGAAGGAAGGAAGGAACAGTGACACATTTTGGCAAAGACGCCGCGCGGTTGGAAATTGATATCTTTGCGCTAAAGAAACCTTTTGTACTCTGTATATATTTTAAAAATAGCAGAAAAGTCTATTTCCTCGAGTTGAATTGGATGGCTTATTTGGCTCTTTATTATATTTTACTTTTATAAATAGGTATAGAAAAGAATACCTTAACTTTTTTGTATGTTTTTTTTTTATTTGTGAAGTGCTTTTCAAAAAACAAATAACTAAAATATAGTTTTTTCAGCGCTTCTAATTTCACAATGAACACATATTAGTTCCTATTACTGTATACTATTACATCACTTTGATGCATGACCCCGAGAGCTGGTAGCAATTTTCGAGTAGGTATTTGAGGCAAGATAAAAGTTTTTTGATAGTGAAAAGTATTAAAATTTTAAAATTAAAAAAAATTTAAAGTTAATAATATGAACTTCAAATTTATTTTAATATTGTTTTAGAAACTATTTTTCACGCATCTGGCAATGTTATAACCCCGACTAAATCCTTTTTTTTCCTTTTTAATTCTTACATATTTTATTACAATGAGTAGAAGACGCTACGCATAAACCAGATCTGCAATTTTAACTTGCCTCTAATATCTACGCAAAAGTTGCTACCAGTTCTACCACTATATAGTAGTTTTTTGTCCGTCTGTGGTAACATTTTACCTAACACTTTAGATAAGGGCTAAAAGTAGGTAGTTTCAATTGATGGGCGTATCGCACACCTTGACGGCATGTGCCGACTGCCGGACTTTAGCGGGGCAGATTTTTGCGCGGCCGATGCGACACGGCCGACAAGCCTTCAACAGTGTGACCATATTTAGTAGATTTTTACTTTTTGGGACAAGTTAATAACGGCTTAGTAGGTAGTCCAAAATTTTTTAGTAAATTATAGTAAGAAATTGATATTATAGAATAATAAAATATAATGAAACTTTTTTGAAGATAATGAAGACAGTGTATATAAGAATTCAATTTATTATATATTAATTTTAGTTTTTAACATTGTTAAATAAAGGAAGATTATTGGTTGAAACTGAAACTGGTTTAGTAGATTTTAGTAGAAATAGTAGAAGATAGCAAAGTTTTTGGGATATCGAGCCACGAGCACTGACCTCTATTATATAAACACGCTGGACTGACGATACGCTTTGAATAGACAGCTTATTACTGAGGCAATTTGAAGCGCCCGCCTAATCGAGAAAAGAACTAAATCTGACGTTATTCGCTGTAACTGTGTGAAGGTAAGTAATAAATAATGGTAAAGTATTGGAAATATATTAATATTTTCTATAGGAACCTTACCTACTTCTCTACGTCTACAATCGCATCAGAATATATTAATTTAGCTGTATTAAACATTTTTATCGATTTATTCTGGCTCATTGGCCCATATCTATTCACTGGTCAACTAAGAAAAAAGTTTGTTTCCTGTGATTTTTTTTGTTTCTATCTTAACTTGACACATATTTTTTAATGTGGCAATCATTTTTCTCTAACAGCTTTTGTTTTTGAGTTATAGCTAACAACCTTCATTCAGTATTTTTACTTAGATTTTCGTTTTTTGTTACACACAAAATTATATATTGTCGTTGTTTTCGATATGGCTTCGTCAAGAAGATGTTGTTTGCCTAATCCAGATTATTTTTGTTATATTTGTGGCGAATATATATTTGAAAAATATCGAAAACCTGTATCGGACTTTGTAAAAAGCGCTTATCGTCAATACTTTAAAATAAAATTGTCTAATCAAGACAAGCCATGGGTTTTTCATATAGTGTATCAGAAATGTGTTGTATGTCTACGGTTATGGTCCAGTGGAAAAAGGGATGCAATAGAGTTCGTAACACCCATGATTTGGAGAGAGCCCCGAAACCACCATGATGAGTGCTACTACTGTGTTGTGAAAATAAACGGAACAACCCTGGAAATCGAAGGAAAAGACCTCAAAAAAAATTAAGTAAGGTACAACCGAGCACATCTAAATCCTCAGATGTTCCAAATCATATTAAACTCGGCATAATGAAACAGTTTGTGTAAGCCCTAGACAAGAGTGGCGAATGCTTCTATTTTCTATCACACAAGTTTTCATTATTAAGAACAGAAAAATTAAAAACCGGTATTTTTGATTGTCCACAGATTAGACAACTCTTGAAAGACGCTAATTTTGTAAAATCAATGACTTAAGTCGAATCCAAAGCTTGAAACTCATTTGTTTTGGTTATATGTAATCCTGGGTATCAAGAAATCTGATGACGATGTACAGGTGCAAAATCTGGGGGATTTTAGTGAGGAGCAGGGTGAAAGATTTCACCAGGATATTCGGACGATGGAAGAGCGTTATCAGGAAAGATGGGACTCACATGTGATGGCAGACTACTGCTGGAGTTTACTACGAGATCTACCTACCGTTGTTCATTCAAGAAAATCATATAAAGACCATTTGAAAGTGTTTAATAAAATTTTTGTTATTATATGTATGAATTCTTTTGTATTTTTTAGCCTAAATAGTAAAACGATGTCCTAGTATTTTTTTTATAGTCAGGATGATAGAATTACCCAATAATAGTAAAAATTGATAAAAAAACAAAAATTGTGTTGACCAGTGAGCACATTTCCTACCCGCCACTGCTTCCGCGCCAAAATGGCGCAAATCAAAACGTCTTACCATGACTAGACTATCTAGACTTATCGTCAGTCTAGCGTATTTATACATATAGAGGTCAGTAAGTCACGAGTGATTTTAAAGTGGTCACACTGACGTACTCAAAATCAGTCAATGCGATGAGACGGCCCGTCAACAGTATGCCATAGCGCATTTTTCGCTGCGCTGAACCCTGGCCCGCCCCGGTACGGCCCGGCACACTCCGTCAAAGTCTGCGCGTACCTTAATTTAGCATCTCCATGTTCGGGGGACGTGTAGGTGAACTACGGAGTCCTTTAGTGCAGAATATGTCGCAAAGGAAAATTGCTCTACTTCTAATTTCTCTTTTGACAGCCTCCACCTACAATCTGAAATGCAACATGATTTAAAAATGTACCTTTCGTTACTGCCTTGTACATACCTGTAGACACATCTTTATCACTATATGATTAAAAAATTTAACTTCAATGGTTTAAAAGCCATCGTGTGGATACACGCTCTCAGTTGGGAACTACAAGAAACGTAGCTTTATATTGTTTTCCCACCAAGTTAACCCAGTGTATAGTGATTTCGGTCAATCTAGGCGGCTGTGATCATTAACCCTTTGTCAAAAATTCTACATCTATATATATAAAAGAAAGTCGTGTTAGTTACTCTATATAAACCGCGTCTGGCAACATAATGTTGTGGCTTTGTTGTTATAGATCGCGGTTTGTTAGGAAAATAAACTTTTTTTAAGCTGCCATCTATGACAGCAAGCACTAGATATGTTCCTTACTCTTTCTTCTTCGCGCTACTCCTCTTCCTACCCTATAAGTTTTTGTCGAGCAAAACTCAGCCCAACTTACAAAACAATGCCAAAACAAGGGATTAAATATATTCATCCCACGAAAGTTTACGATGATAAAAACGTTGACACCCACATCTGAACGCCATGGATTTACGTGACAGAAATCGCCGAACAAAGCGGTTAACCTACCCCGTGGCGACGTGACACTAATGTATAAAATTCAGTTACAACATTCTGCACGTAAACCGAAAGTATCGGAGATAGTAGATTGTAGATTGTTCCTAAAATTTTCTTGTTCCTAAATAGTATATAATATTAACCTCACTAATATTGAGGAGACACTTAGATCAGCTCCTAACATAACCTCACTCTTATTGAGGAGACACTTGGGTTAGGTTAGCGGCTAACCTAACGTCACTTATATTGAGGAGACACTTGGTGTCGTCCGCATAGCAGACAACATACATTTCGGGGAGTAGATACTCTTCCTGTAGGGCCCAGTCGTAGCCGACGTCATAGAGGTTCAGAAGGTTAGCGTCTAACCAAACCTGACTTAGCCTAACCTGTCTGCTCACTTGCACCCTAAATATCATAAAAAAGAAAGAAGGCTCTCGGGCTCCCTTAGGTTATTTCAAAGGTTTTTTTCTGGTGGTGATAGGCTAGGCACGTAAAAGAACAAGCAGATGACCGAAGTAATTTCAACAATATTTGCACTATGATATCAAGCATGTCTCAGCCTCAAAAGCATCCTGTTTGCACAATACACACTATTCAACTTGGCAATATGCAAAGTTGCATGTGCAATGAAAATGTAAATAGATTTCAATAATTCACGAACCAAATAGAGCGTGCGATGTAAACATTAAGCCGCCTGGGATGTAGTGATGTGCTATCCTAAAATAAAACTAACAATACGTATGTATGTAAATACATGTATAATGGGGAATTGAAAGAGAGACAGTTGACGGATCTACGTCATTTAATCGGAATATGTAAATTTCATGTAAGTCATGATATGTGTTTGACATAACCCGACCAAAATACTTAGATCCGCGATCTGTATCTGATTCAACTTCTCAGATTGTACATACATGCATATCTGTTTTAAAATGTGTGCAATAAAATGTTAATCTATGTATCTATCTATATATCTACATTCGTTACTTGAAATCTAAATACTAGTAGTAGTATTAAGATTTTAATAACGATTTCAAAAGAATAAGTATATGTTAGAACATATACTATGTAATAATTATGATGTCTATTGTCAACAAATATGTTTTCCTATTGATCTTTTTCTAACCAAACAAACCAACTCGACTTGTACTTGTAATATTCTTATCTATACATATATTAAAACAGTAAAATTGTCGTGTCTGTTCAATTAATATTTTTACAAAATAATCAATGGCTTAGAAACAGTTACAGAACACAAATCGACCAAGATGTTGTCTATTTGCACGCTCTAATCTCCAGAACTACTGAAAGGATTCGTATGAATCTTCTTTTATGTAATAGCTATTTAGTCTAGGCAACCCATAGGACACTTTTTATCCCGTGAAAATGTACGGTTCCCGTAATATACAAATTTTTGCGCAACGAAGTTGCGGGCATCAACTAGCATATTATATCTTAAAATAAAGAAAACTACGTTATATAATGGTTATATGCAGCAATAAGTTTTTTCAGTGCTGAAAGTACCTGTTACTCAATATGTACATAGAACCTACAGCTCTATAGACACTAGGAAGTGGGACAAGAGAGCGCTGGAAAAGCCACGTGTGTAATCTCCGAGAGCGAGGAATTGAGCACGTGCCTACTTGAGGTCGTTTTACCACAGTATAAATACAGTAGGACCACTTTCATATACTATACAGTGGCAGTCGCATTTAGGACGCGCTGTGCTGTGTCTTCAGATATTTTTAGTTTTAGGCGATGACTGTAAACTAACATCACATGAGACGAAGCGGATCATATGGATGAGTCGAGATCTCATGTCTGTACTTGTAACCGTTTAATGTATCGTTTTTCGTTCACAGAATATATTCGATCATGATATGCTTCGGTCATATGGATACGCGGTAAAGGAATCGGTAAAATCATACGTAACTAACATAAGGAGCTTAGGACCCGGCATAAGACCTAGGCCACACCATTTTTGCACACCTTTCTAGCGGTGTAGCACTTATCTGTGTTTTTACAAAATTACGGCTAAATTAACCAACTGTATATGTTTATATTGTGGTATTACGGTATTAATTCTTCACGTAAAACATTGTTTGCTTAGAATCAGAATTAGAAATTTTAAGAACTTGTTACGTGTATTAATTTTGCTAAAAGAAAAAATCTATTATTTTCGTGGTAAATTGTATTTACGCCAGTTTTCTGTGAGGCCGCAGTAATACTCCGGTAGAACCCGCCCATTCGTGCCGAAGCATGCTCTTCCACGGCAATGAGCGTCCATATTATGTACTTGAGATCGGAAAATGTCTTAGTGGTACACAACTCCACCGGGGTTTGAACCTGCACCCTCTTGAGTGCGAACCAAAGGTCTTACCCACTAGGCTACGGACTTTCACGTTCTTTGATTTTTAATAGTATCCTACAAAATTAAACATCAATAATACACTACAATATACAATAGAATATAATAATTTCTACCTCCTTATATTATAAATTCTACCTCCGCGTACTGATCGGTTACTACGTAAATATTACTTAAAATTTATGTTACAGGCAGATAAAACGCTGCTTGATATGATACGTTTAGCCCGCTTTTAAAAAGCTAATTTTGAGGAGATTTACCTGCTTTGATGTAAAGCCGAGCGAAAAATTTTCTTTTGCTGTGGCATGAAAAGAAGTTAAACGATAATTTTAATATTTGATTCACATTCCGAAGATGAATGAGGCTCTATTTCCAAGTTTTTACGAATTTTTATGGGACAAAGTTTTAATCTGGGCATGACGTATTAGATTGTTAGCTTTACCTGATGTCTCTGATAGGTTCAGGAATAAAAAGTAGGATTGATATTTTGGTAAATAAGAGCTTTAAATAGCCATTCTAGAAATATACATACCTTCTTGTAATGTTTAAATTAAACAGTAAACAGTTTATGTAATTTAAACATTACATAAACTGTTTACTGTTTTTGGACATTTAGCTGTTCATCCCAATATTTAGAATTATAGTACGTTTGGTCAATCCTGGCGGTGAAGGCCATTTACCCCATTTGTAAAAAAATGACATTTTCTATACAAACAACCATAAATTGACAACACAACATTTTATCAGAGGGTGAATGATCACTTCCGACTCGATTAACCGAAAGCATTATAAAAGTTATAAATAATTTACGTAAACGAAACAATTAACAAACTGAATTGTGATTAAAATTATTTTATTTAACAACACTTGTAACATCAATTTGCATTCAAGATACACATTGTTAGCAGATTTCAATTTTTGCCGCGTATTTGATAATTATGCTTAGACGCTGTACTCCTATTCTGCTATTTTATGTCTATACTATCAAAGTAATATTAGTACACTTTATTATCTTTATTCGGATCCTTGTACTTTAATCGCGCCGAAACTTTTGAACGAATTTCTCAAAGTTACACTTTCATATTTCTTTTAAGCACTTCCTTGGCACAATAGGTGGCACAAATATCATTTCGTTAAATTTTCTAATACTATGCGAGCGAAGCTGCAGATAAAATCCATACTTCCATACTTAATATTATATAAATGTAAAGTCTGTCTGTC
>JAOTAV010066104.1:0-14110 GCA_026546445.1 Cyclargus thomasi | reverse complement strand
TTTAAAATACATAATTAAATTACAATAAATTTAATATTGCAGGTTTGTGATGCAAATATGAATATCACTAGTGTAGACGCTAGTTATGGTGGTGCTTCACATGATGCATTTATATGGGCCAATCACCCATTAAAGACACATCTAGAAAACCTCAGCGAGACAGAAAATATTTGGTTCCTAGGTATGTGCTATTGAACATTTAATTGAATACAAGTTATTTATAGAAATGTATTCTTAATAAAAATTATTGATATAAATGTATTAATTATAATATTTTTTTAAGGTGACTCTGGGTATCCACTGAGGAAGACAATGATGATTCCAGTATTAGATGCACCCTCCAATACACCAGAAGCGCACTACACTAATTTGCATGTTCGCGCAAGAAACTCTGTGGAGAGAACTGTTGGGCTTCTTAAAGCACGTTTTCGTTGTTTACTTGTCCACAGAGTCTTACATTACTCTCCAAGAGTGGCGGGCTCTATTGTAAATGCTTGTGTTGTATTACATAACATTTGCAATATGGCAAATACTCCTGTGCCACAATTAACCAACGAAGAGATGACACAAGAAGCCCAATTACAATTAACTTTGAGAAGGGCTGAAGGAGTCCCAGGAACTGCAAACATAGAGCTGCAACAGGGTCATGCCACACGGCAAGCTCTTATACAACGTCTCTGGGAAAGGCGGCACTTATGACCCTGAAACAATTTTCTTTTGTTTTTTTTGGGCCTGTTTCACCTCTTACAGAAATACACTCCACAACTTTTTTTGACTGATGTAGTATGGAGAATCCAAGTCAAAAAAGTTGTGGATAGCCTAACAGAATCTTTATTAGTAAGCGGTGAAACAGGCCCTTAGTATAATTGTTTTTAAATAGTTGTAAGTAATTAAATTGTTACCTCATATTTTAGAACTATCTTAATAAGTTTTTATTTAAAAGTAAGTAAACAGATACATCAATCATATAATTTTAAAATTATATTTGATTATTCAAGACTTGTAAAATTAAGTGAAATTTGTTTAAGAGGAAACTTATTTTGTTTATATAATCACAATGTGTATTATCTTACAGCGAATAGTTCAAATTAAGTATTATGTATTATTCTTGAGTACTAGTAATTGTTGATGAAAGGAAGGAATTCCTTGTGTTTTTTTGTTTATGTATAATATTTCTATTTCATTTTTTTAACTCAGTGTAAAAATTTATAGTGACAAAATAATAACCTTTTAATTTAACTGTGTAAAATATAACATTTTCTTAAGGTACTTGCCTTTCAATCCGCTGAAGAGAGCTGCATAACTCTACTAATACTTTCTTAATCTCCCCAAGTGTGTTGACTAGTCTTTCTTGACTTTGGCTACTACTTACTGTAGCCTCAGCCCTTCTCTCTGCAGACTGTAGAAGGGACCGGCTTACAGACTGAAGAGTCAGTGGAACCTCTCGCCTACGACGTCGGCGCCGGGGTGTAAGCACTGGCGTGGGTTCCGTCGGTGTAGAAGGGCCGGGGGGAGGAGTATGGCTAAAAGGTGGAGTTCCGGGGCCCTGTTGGACGATGATTTGAAGGGAAGAGGATGGTGCTAGTATCGATTCTGACATAGGTGAATCTTCTTGGGTATGGATTATGGACTCTGGAGGCTCCACCTCCATAGCTGGAGTGTTTTCAGCAGGCTGCAAGCATATAATGTTGTTTAAAAATGGTTTTTAGATATTAAAATAAATACATTTACTATATCATATATAATTTTTGTTATTTTATTTTACAATTCTGATAAAAAAAACTAAACAATAGAAAATTTATTTCTAACTTCTTAGTTAACTCTAGAACAGGTGAAGTAATCTGGCAATTTGTATATTTATCTTTTAAATCAACATTAAAAAGTTTATATCTTACCGGGAATGGTTCCACTCTTACACCACTTAACCCCTGTCCATAATCCTCCCCAAGTATCTGGAGAAACTTGTTCTCTGTATCGGACAGAGGTTGTTCTGTGGATGGCCCTCCTCCAGTCCTGCTTTGGGCTAATCTTAATGCCGCTACCCTCTTCTTTAATTTGGCCTTATAATCTATCCAATACTGAAAATATAACTCGTCATTAAAGTGATGGTCGTAGTTAATATAAAATAAATTTGAATAATTTTATGCTCTAAAATTTTAGTTACTTTAGACCAGCTTTTCCAATCCTTGTGAGCGCCGTCGCCTTGAGCATTTAATACATTAGCAATCTCCTGCCATTTTCGTTTGGAGAGCTCCTTGGCTTGTAGGGACCTATTATAGGCAACAGCGATATCTCTACGAGTACTAAGAAACTCCCATAGAATATCGAGCTGTTGCCCAGAAACCCGACGAGTTCCAACGCTGCAAACCAAATCATATCCACTTTAACCACTTGAAATTCCATCAGCGTATTTAATTTTTTCTTTGATGTTTGAATATTTAAAAATTTATTATAATGAAACATAACATTTTATGAAATCACCTAACAGTATTTTTATCACAAACTTGTCTAGTTATGTTTACTTACGTATTAGGCATTGTTGCGAGCTAGAAGATTTTAAGAGAATGTCGAAATATAATTTTAAACTCACAAAACTTAACACCACTTGAAACTTTTTTGTTTTATCGCGCCACAACAACACTTCACTGTTCACGTTTTTTTAATTGTGTGGTACGATCTGTTTTTGAACATTCATAATAATTTATGAATATTTTTGTCTTATTTAACTTAAATTCCTATACATTTTCCACTATAACGCATAAAAATAATGAATTGTTTAAAGTTGTCATATAAAACATTTGCAAGTGTTCATATTCTCCGGTAATTTTTAACTCATTTGTTAAAACAAGTCCGTAAAGCGGAACGCAATTCGTATGATTGGTGCGAAAGGGACAAAGCGGGCTATAAATATCTACTATCTTGCTTCCACTCATAGCTAAATGTAAACAATTAATTTGATATCATTCGTTCTTTCACATCCCTAAGCAGGAATAAAACAATGTTGTTTTCATACATGATAAAAAGCTCGTGGTACGAATTTGAGTAATGTTATTGTAATCTTACTTTAAAGTGTTATGGATTCATGATAGTTTTATAAAAGGTTGTGGTAGGCCCCCAGAGGGTACATCTATCATAACACCATTGTTTTGACATAACATTCGACGAAACCCTTTATTATGTAAACTGAATTCCCATTAACAGACTTTCATAGATACTTATAGACGGGGGGCCCAAGAGGAGATTTTTGGATTTACTCGAGCGCGTCAGATTAAGCTTGTGTGGGCTTTATACATGTCTCTCGTTATCATCAGATATCTTAGTTAGTGGGTTAGGATAAAAGTAATTTTTAAGTACCGAAATATCATCGAAACCGTTAGATTAAGATAGGTGTTAAAAATACACCAGAGACCACTTTCGCATAAAGCACTGATGATTTAAATGTAAGGTAAGTCAGTAATAACATAAAACAACAAAGCCTCATATTTTCGTAGCCAAGCTTTTCGGATATTTCATGTCACACTTAATGTTTTAGGCCTGCCGTCTAAAATCATGTAATAAATGTAAAAGATGATATAATTATTTTCTATTCGAAACGTAGTAGGTCTCCACGACGCTTGAATTACTACAAAAATAGCACTCTCACCTCCCCTACCATTTGATTATACTCCTATTTCTTATAATAATTTGTTTTTTGGGATGTTTTTGCTTCAATCACGCCGAAAGTACGGAACAGATTTTTATGAACTTTGGTATATTGTTAAGAGTGACAGGTGACCTGATGGAAATAAAAAAATATAATCAGCAAAAAATCTCAGGTTTTTTAAATAGAAATCAGGCACATTCTTAGAACTTATGATTTTTTTATCTGGTAATCCTACTTGGGTATCTTTAATAAGCTTTAATAAATCTTTGAGCCGATGTATTTGACGTTTGTTTTAGTATTTTTATGATTTGAGAGCCAGCAAATAATATAATAATATCAATATTTAGTTGTCAAAGAAAGTTGATGGCGATACTTTAGCGTTTAATTAAAAATATACAGCGATGAAAATTGTTTTTCTTAATTGCAATATCACAAGAAACACAAATGACTAATTTATTTTGTTTTATTCTCGCTTGACAAATGAATACCAATAAACATTAACTCATTATATAGAAATATTGAATTGTCATTAATGTAATTATTGAAATGAAAATCTAAGTAACTTTATTAGAAATACAGTCAACAAAAAAGTATTTAAACATGCAAGTTACAAATAGTTAATTGTACAGTATTGGAAATCTTTGTATCAAAGTTTTTGTTCCGAAATTATCTCTTTTATAATTTTAAACCCTATTCCTAAACAAAACTGTAAAATTATTGACAACAAAAAAATAATAAACTATCCATACAAATATTAAAAACGGATATATGATAGGTTGTTTGTTAAGTTACCTACAAGTCTTATCGAGGCAACCGATGTGCTTGATTTAAGGCATTTAGTTGAAAACGTAGTGAGTATAAAAGACAATTTTTTACGCGAGCAAAGCCGTGGGCAAATTTTTTTAAGGAATTTCCTAACTGGACATACATTTTGTGTCAACCCTACACAAATATCATCAGTTTAAATAATGATTTGTCGTCAAAGTGTCATTCTCATGGTTTTGTATTGATAGGCGAGCAAATAACGAACGCGGCGGGGCGTAGATGCATTGTGAAGTGAGTCTATGGATAAATAGGACTTAGGGTTGTTACAAACTGAAATTATTTTAAAGTATTTATGCAGACGAACTTGTTGATACTGGCAACCCTGGACTCGATGATGAACATATTAATTTTTAGTTATATATAGCTAGAGAATCTATATAACTAGAGGTCGCCTTATTAAATTTTTATATTTATACGCGGTCGAAATTTTTTTTACCCCTTCTTACGAGAGACGCGTAGATGTAAAAGCATAAAATTTCTCCCAGTAATAGTTGATATGGACAAGGAGCGTGGAATACCAATGTTATTTTGAAATATGCTTTAATCTTGCATATTTTTAATCAATAATACGCTACGCACACTACATCACGATTATATACGATTCACGATTATATAGATTAAGAAACCATGTTACTAGATAAAAACTTTGATTAAAACACAGTCACTGACACATATAGTGATCAATTAATACACAGCTCTAACCACTAAACGGATCGGGCAAAATTTCATGACTTTGGGTTCCCTAAGGAAAGATTTTGATAAACTCCACCCCGAGTTCATAAAATAGGGGATGGATGTTTTAGTGAATATACGTCTTAACGCAAGCAACGCCACAGTAAAAAGCATATATTTAAACGTCTCAAACGTATATTAAATGCCTAGTTTAGATGTTTATAAACGCCTACGGCCATCCTTTACAACTCCATTCCGGAATGTAACGCCAACACAATATATCAACATAAATATTTACAATCCTAACTTAAAATTATAACATACACTTTCACATGCTACGTGTTAGCTGCGCCGTATATTTTAACACTTCTATAACATTTTCATCGTGACTCATTGAAATTTCAAAGGTATTACAAAATGAGAGACGGGTTAGTGGGATAGGAAATAAGATCAAACAAAAAGTGGTGACACCAAAATATCTGGTAAATTGTTACACAACGGAAACTTCTTGTAACGATCTCAGGAACATAGGCAATTATGTGAAAACACGTTTCTACTGCGCCATCGAAAAATCTGATGCTTTACCATAGATATTCTGATTTTAAATAAAACATGGTGTCAAATACTTAGCAAAAGTTTTAGTTATTTTTAGGTCATTATATTTGCAAACCATATTCTAGTTAGCAGGCGGCATCACACAATATTTTGATGGTATTCCTTGGCCTATAAATTAAGTATATTAATTCCGATTCGAACTCCTGCCAAGCACGTATTGAATTCATAACAAAATTCTCAGAGAAACGTCCCCTTTTTCTCCTTGGAGCTGTACCGAAAATTTCGAGTACCCTTGACGGTGTCTACACCATTCCGGACCTTGTCCCGCGATAATAACATTCAAATTCATTCGTCGAGCACACGACAATGGGATTGTAAAGATTTGCTTACCTGCGTGTTTCGAGGGCTCGGGATAGACCATTTTTTATTTCATTGTGGGAATTTAATACGGGCCCTAAAAGGCCGTGTTTGCAGATGTCACATTTGGTGTCTATTGCCCAAACACATGTACACGTCTAAGTTTAAAACAAAGCGTGCCAGATGGTTAGAACCGTTCTTCCCAATTAACTTTCCGCGAAAAATGAAATCCTTTTGCTTGTAAAAAGTGTATCTACAATCTTACCCACTTGACCAGTGTTATTATTTTCTCGTTAGCATGCAGCTGTGTTTTCAATTACGTGTAAATGATTAATGCGTCTAGTTCCTTTCGATACACGGACAAATTTATCGTTGCCATCGGTTGACTATTAATTTTATGAGGTTCGATAGCGCTGCGTCATCGGGGTTCGCTTGCGGTGTCTCGCGGCATCTCAGTCTCAAAATAAACATTCTCAGAAACGCCTGTGGTAGCTTACACTTGATTTATACCTGATTTAACACATCTGTCGGTGCATTTTTTACATTCAAGCCTATTAGGCGATAGCCAAATTGATCTTGATCTCAGGTTACGAGGCGTCGCTTTACTTTCAATTAGTAAATTATCAATCGTTCTACCACGATTTTGAAGCTTCGATCAAATATTAATAAGATGCACTGATCCCTTCAAAGTGAATAAAATAATTTCACCAAGATTATCTGACACAAAACAAATTAATTAAAAATCAAGTATTTTGAAAAAAAAACTTAATAAAGCTTGCACTCGTAGAAAAATTAAATCGCGGTTTAGGAGCGACTAGGAGCAGAATAGCGTTTAAGCGCGGTTTTGCCGGTGCCACTTTTTAGACGGCAACTGTGAATCTTTATAATATTTGATCGAAGTTTTGAAGCAGTAGTATTTATGGATACTCGATGGTATCGACCATATTGACTCGATACTGACTGAGTAAAATGTTTGTATGCCAATTTAAGTTGCGTTTTAAGTTGACCACTACAGCCGCTGTAAAATTTACTGTACTAGATTTTTTCTAAAGAGCTACAGATGTCGTATTCCTTGGCAGATTGTACTTAATCGGTGTTACTAAGAATATTAAAACAACTATAATACCAATTTTAATTAAAACAATAGCTTAAACGCATCAAATAAAACGTCTCAGATTTATTCAATGATTTTACATTATGAATGGTTTAACCGGCTCAATATACGATCGACAGTTATAATAAATTAAACATTAAATACAAGCATCGCGACTATAAAATTAATTCCGATTCTTAATCGACTAATAAGAAGTAAGTAATGTTGGGAGCAGCTGGGTCTAGCTCAGCGGGTTGCCTCTACAATGGCAGCCAAATTAAAGGGAAAGCTGGTCTCCGCTAAATTTATTACTCGTTTTTTATTCTTTGTTTCCACCGTTAATGAGATTCTAATGCAGTATCGCGAAATGGGAATTTGGCTATAGTCTATGGTCAATCTAGGGCCTAGATTTTTACAGAGGAATGACTTCTACCACCTAAATTGACCGAACGCGCTATATTTTTTAAGAGTTTAGCGTATAGTGAGACAATCTTAGGAGAGAAGCGTAGTTTGATACATCTGTGTGTGTGAGCGCGTGTTTTGCACCTGATGGAAAACACCTGCCTTCATCCATGGGCACTTGGACCATCAGAAGCATTGCAAGTGCATTGCCGGCATTTAATGCAAAAATAGGCTACCGGAATAGGACTAGGGAATGAGGTGTACGAAGTGAAAATAAAGTGTTTTTTCTTTGTCTGTGCGGTGATAGTAATGAAGATTAGATGCATTTAACTCAAGCATTGACATATAAAAAAAGCATTTTAGTATGTCTATATAGAAAAGCCAATACGTATATACGTAGAAAAATGCTTACATAAATATGTTACATATCAAGTTCTCCCGTTACAACTAACTTGCTTATGGAGTGAAGTATTTTCCTGTTAAGTATTATTATTCCATACTTACTTTTTCCCATCCACTATCTTCAATCAAAAGTATCTATAATTTTAATCCATTTGCGGTGATTTTATAAAATCTAGTAATCTAGAAATTCGCCACAAATGGTTTCGCGAGGATGCTAAAAATAAGATGATTGTACCATTGCAATAACGGACTACGTCGGACATAAAACGACTCTATCTCGGCGCAATAAAGTCCTTATTAGATTGCAGGTCGCGACGACGCGGGTGGTCGAAGGTTGGCGAAGAAAATGAAAAACAAGAATTTTTATTGTAGCGATCGAAGGATATTTCTCAAAATCGATGTGTAAAAATTGTATCAATATTCATCGGCAATATACCGAATTCGGTCGGCGTAGAATAATTAATGAGACTAATTCCTCTAAATGACGAATTATTCCGTAGAATTCGGTTTTTAGCATCGCTTTTGAGATCGCGACGGCTGTCAAATATCTTAAATGTTTTAAGAATAATATGGGTTATAATAGAAATATTTAAATAGTTATAATATAGGTACTATACCAGATTAATAATTAGGTGCTACGTAAATTAAACTACGATATAGTTTACCTAGTCACCAGGCAAGCCTGTTGCAATGACTAACATTTTATATCTATGTTGTAATTTTATAAGGGTAGTATCTACCTATCCCATTTTTTTCCATTAATATACCAGAACTAAAATCTTTTATACCCTTTGCTCAAACTTATAGCTACATTGTAAAGGTTGTCTTTATAAAGCAAAAAGAGATATACTTTTAATTTTCGATGTAATTATACCTTTTACCAAACAAAAAAAAAACATCATATAGACACTGAAATATAAGATCTATTTAACGTTTAAAAGTTTTGAAAATACAAAAACGCTGAGTTATGACTGCTTCAAGTTCAGGCGGTGTAAACTCCTCTAGACCTTTCCTGCTGACTTCCAGGATATGTTTTTTCGAGTTGCCAACTTTCCACATAGGGTTGCCAGATCGCTACATCGAAAAACCAGACAATTTAACCAGGTTAGCCTGATATTTATATAAAAAGTCGAAAGCCATGCGATTAAATGTTTTACATTTCAGAACTCAAAATGATTACAATAATATTATAATCAGGTTACGTAGAAAAGTGTTCTGAAACGATAGAAAAGCTTAACAAGAGCCGGACTAACATGGCAAAAGCTTGGCATATCAATGCCTTACCTCGTATCTTAAAAATGGCTACATTTCATTGGACAAAAAAAAAACTGATTATATATTTTTTCTAATTAATTGTACAAAACTATATATGAGGTTACTTGAACGAAAAACAATTTACTTATTATATTTAATAATATCAGTTTTTTTGTCTCCTAAAATATAGCCATTTTTAAGATACGAGGTTGAGGTGGTAAGACATATTATGCTGATTGCTCAGTTTGTAAGGGTTTTTAGCAAAAATTTTAAAAGACGCTTTTAGTTGGTTTGTTATTTAAAGTTAGCTAAGCCAATCATTTGTGAATATATAAAACTTCTACCATCAAATCTGAAAGCAACAATCTTTATCCGGCGTCATCTGAACGGCTGGCAACCCTATTCTCACAACTGCCAACAACTCCAGAAACAAACATGAAAATAAAAATCAATGGGAAACAAACTTATCAGCCCGGAACTAAAAACTTAATAAAATTATATCCTCACAAGTTTATTATTCTGATCGCTTACGGATCTTTAGTTCGTTCTAGATGACTGTCTTCGGAGTTCCGTAGCAATTTTAAAAATGCTGGCTTTCGCTTAGTATTATTTTAACTGCTTTTGAATTGACTTACTTTTGTTAATGTTATACTCGCCATATGATAAATCTCTACACTCTATTTGGCTGTGAGTTAAGTATAGACGACCTCTGTGGCTCAGTTGGTAAGCACTAAGAACGTTGGTAGCTTAAGCCGGGGGTCGCGGGTTCGATTCTCGCCGACGGAGCAAAAAGTTTTTAAATCTCCCTGGGTCTATGATGTGCATTAAATATTTGTATCTTGTAATAAAAAATCTTAAATTTGTGTTTAGTATAAAAGTTTAAATTTATTATCGTTATCTGGTGTCTGTCACACAAGTCCCGCGGGTACTCACTACGGGACCAGACTGACGTGGTATGAAGCGTCCATAGATATTATTATTATAGATTATATTATCAAGTTATAACTCCTAATCTTCGTATTTATAATAGGGTTTAGGACTAAGCAATATGGAAGATACCCTTGTGATCTAGAAAACCTTGTGGATAACCAACACTTATCATCATCATCACAAATCGTTTTGTGTCGCTAGAATCGTACATATTATTTGTTACGTCGTAAAAATTATAACTAGTGAATAGAGGCAGCTTTATGAGGGCTCACGAGATTTCTTAAATACTGCGACTTTCGGTTTTCCAAAGTATTCTCCGAATGTGACAGATTTTTTAACAATAAAATTTTATAATTCTGGATACATGTGGATATTCTGTTTGTTTAGTTTATCTTCAGAGTTGCACATCTGCACCCATAGATGGCATTAGTAGTACAATATATTATTGTGATCGATGATATTATTACTATTTTATTTTTGAACACATCTATCTATACACAAATTACTATGCAAAAGCCCAAACCAAAGACTTCCATAAGTGTACCACAAACATGTACTGAAGTGGGATATGGAGGGCTCGCTTCGCTCGCCCGTTTCCTTTATTCTTCCGGAGGGGTATTCTCAGGATGTGAGAAAAAGTTCATACTCGAATAAAATATCGAGTGTGAAATTTTTACGAGCGAAACACAGTTTGTTGTATTCTCAGCGCTTCACACTCGAAATATTTCGTGAAAAGCATGAAATATTTCGAGTGCGAAGCGCTGAGTTTCGCTAGTACAATGTACACACTCAATATTTTATTTGAGTGTGAGCTTTTTCTTACATCCTGAGAATTACCCCCCTGGGACTCAAAAAATCTACAAAACAAATTAAATTAAATCGGTTTATATAGTATGAACCTTAACGTAACAAAAAACAGAAAAACAATTTTGCATTTATAATATTAGAACAGATACGTATACATTTTTTGAAAGGGAGCAAGTTGAATGTTATCATGGAAAACAAACTTCGAGACCATTGGCTTCCCCTTCAAGGGGCGGAAGTTTTTATTTTGAAAGACGCGTTTCGGATCGTTGATAAACCAATATGTACGTAACGTAAAAATATTAACGATGATATTATAATCGAAGAAACGAGTGGAAGAAGCGCTAAACTAACATTTTGTAACATCAGAATAATTTCTCATTTGTGTACTGCACGTTAAACATTTATTTTAACATACCTACTTCTTGCTAATGTTTCTGGATGTTCATGAAAACTATTTTTTTTAATTTTAAAGAATGTTTTTTGTATTTATATTAAATATTATAATTTGCCGTGGGAGAGCCATGCTCACATACCGCGGCCTCACAAAAAACTGGCGCGAAACGGCATTGTGCGGTGTTTCGTTCAGTGAGCGAGTTTACCGGTGGCCCAACTTCCCTAATCCCCTATCCCTATTCCCGTTCCCTATTTCCTCATAAAGGCCGGCAACGCACTTGCAACTCTTTGGATATTGCGAGTCTATGGGCGACGGCAGTTGCTTTCCATCAGGTAACCCGTCTGCTCGCTTGCCCCTTAAATATGATAAAAAAAAATCAGGTCTGGTCCACTGATGCCTTCCGCTTCTTCATCTATTTTTCATAATTTATTATGTTATTGTTATTTTTGATAGATATTTAGATAAAATGAATGAGAAATGTTGCGACCGTACATGTACAACAAGTATGTTCGTCCATGTGGTTTATGCTGTATCTGTGCCCGAAATATATGAAAATCTCTCCAATTCTGAAATATAACGTATTTCCTCCAACAGAAACGAACGTCAATAAAATATCAAAAGCCTAAAACACGCCTGTAAAAATGTTCTCAATTCTTCAAAGAACTGTCGTAGTTTTTTCGCAAATATAGTTCGTTCGCAGCGAATGTAGGCTTCTAAAGGAACAAAGGCACGCTTTTTGAAAGATAAAAGGGGTATGGTTCCTATACGGACCTATTCGGAAGTACGTATCCGCCTAGATAACCGTATCTTTTAACGACTTTGGGATTCTGCCGTCAATAAAAAACCCACAAAGTTAAAATGATATAATATATTTCAATAAGATTACGTGACAATGTTAACAGTTGATTTGTTATGCAAAAGGTTGTATATTGGTATACTTATCCTTCTTTTTAATTCGTTGTTCGAAAATCTATCTCTTTGTCAGTTTATCTTATAGATATCATCGGTCTTATCTTCAAGCTCAAGCTACTTCGATTTGTAATAAGTAAAAAACGATTTGTTTTGATATCCGTGTATTAAATTTATATATTTGAAAAATTTTAAAGTAGGTATTATGGTTCCAAATATAAAATAACAGTAAGTATTTTTTTTAATGATAAGATATAAGTCAAATTAAAATTGAACATAATATTAATCGACATTTTATCGTGCAATTTTGTCTATCATAGCGAAAGCAAATAGTAAAAGTCTTTGAGAGCGCTGCTCAAGAAAACTTTGTACGGAACCCCAGTGTTCGTGTAACCTCAATGTCACTTGACCGTAATTTTTCGCGTTTATGCCGAAAACGGCCAACAAAAAATTTAATTATGAAATTAGGGCGGCTCACAGCGAGGGGCAGATTGGTTTTAACAATATTTTGTTGCTAAAATACGGAACTCTTTTAAATTAAAACACATTTCCAGCTTGTTCCGAACACCACCAAGTGTTAAGTGACCCAGTAACACCGATATCTGTACTTTACGAAATCAAGGGCCTGTTTTAACTCTTCCAGATAAGTATCGGATGACTATCCACAACTTATCTAATGAATAAAACATTGAGAACGCATTCATTGCTTAAAATTTCAAGACCAAAAAACGCTGTAAACACAACACAAAAAAAAGAAACCGCTCATTTTTTTAACCGACTTCCAAAAAAGGAGGAGGTTTTTCAACTCGACCGTATATATGTTCTATTTTTTATGTTTGAGCACACACTACATTGTTTTTACACTTGTAGACATTTGTTAAAGATACTCAGGGCCTTTTTCACCGCTTAAAGGTAAGTTTCGGAGAGGCTATGCACAACTTTTTTGACAGATAATGTATTAGTATATATATATACAGGTTCTTCACCTGTCAAAAAAGTTGTGGATAGCCTATCTCGCATTTATCAGGAAGCGGTGAAATAGGCCCTTAAAGTAGTAATTAATTTAATCTTTTAATTATACTGAATTAATGTAAAATAACCTTCTATGGTACCCTAAATTCTAAACTAAATCTCCTTTCATACAACACGATACATCTTAGTCCAAGAGATAAGATCTCAGTTGATAACGGTGAACCGAGTTCAATCAAACTTCGACATGTTAACACAGCAATTAAGGTAAATTGCCGTCTAAATACTAGTTTTACTCCCAGCGTTGCGCGTCTAGTAATTTTTGCCGTTTGGTTCAAACCCATGGGGGTAAAATTTTAAAATAATCTTTATCTGTGGCTGCCTGTATAATATGTAATATTATAGCTTTCTATTTTTCCCAAAAAAAAATATATTTTCAGGATAAGCAGTTGTATTCTTTTATATTTAGTAGTCAAACCAATATGCAATACCATGTTAACCCAGGAAAAATCGAAAACCAAGCTAAGTTCCTAGCTCGAATCTCCTCTTGATAAGGAACGTTTTTCAAAAAAGTGTTAAATGCTATAAAATACTTTGTTTAACAAAATATCATTTGAAAAAATGTGAGAGCTTTTGATCTGACATAGATTATCTAAGTTTTAGCATCGTTTTTCTCAGTATGTCTGACTTGTGGGTTAACATGGTATTGCATATTGCCTTCCGGTTATCCATTCTATCAAACTTACCCACGTACCTAGGTGTACCTATATATGCTGGATTATTAAATGATCCTTCCTATCTTTTAAATATTTTAAAAGTTGCCATGTGTCTAGTTGTTTATCCGCTACGGACTCCAAATCTACTTAAAGGATTTTGAATTTGACTAACACTCTTTGTG
>JAOTAV010066093.1:0-14111 GCA_026546445.1 Cyclargus thomasi | reverse complement strand
GGTACCTGTAACACAAGTCCCTCGGGTACTTAGCACAGGACCAGACTGACGTGGTGTGAAGCGTCCATAGATATTATATATTATAGATATTATTATGAACTGGATGCGTTTTACAAAGAGTGGTCAATCATGTCCCAAGATCGTGAGCTGTGGAAGAAATGAGGGGAGACCTTTGCCCTGCAGTGGGACACTATAGGCTGAATGTAATAATAATAATAAAGCCTATATTACCGATCACTTAACATGTATTAACATAGGTACGTAAATCCACTAATATTTCTTTCTTTTATAGGATGAGGCGGCGCTCGGTGTGTCTTATGACCTAGGTCTCCTCTAAAGTCTTACACTGCTTTCTGTCGCACGCAATTCTTTGCCAAAGCGGGTCTAGTGTAAGCTGTAAGTCATCCTCCCATCTCCAGTCCAGGATGTCACCTGCTTGCTCCATTTAACCAAACATTTAATGTAAAGGACCATCCATAAAGAATACGTCACACGTAAAGGGAGTCATCGACGTGTGGCATGGCATAGATTCCAAAATTCTAAATATTGTGATGTCACAGAACTAAGGAACACCCCTTAGTCAGGTGTGACTAAGTTATTCCTTATTTGGAATCTAATTGTATAAAATTTGAAATATTGATATGGTTTAAATTTTAAGGTGCAAAATTGCAAATTTTGTTACGTAACAATTATACGGAGGGGGGGTCAGAAATGTGACAAGAGGCGGGTGGTCGGAAAACCATGAAATTTGTGAGACGTACTTTATGGATGGTCCCTAATGAAAAATTCCCGCACAATTAAAAGGATTTTGGCGTCATCCAGCCATTAATTATATCCACAAATCAATACATTTAAACACAACAAAGCGTGTAAACAATTGCAAATCTATATCGGATTATTTAATCCAATATCGGTAATATTCTGTGTAAAATAGAGGGTTTTAAGCTTGCAAATGGTTGCGTGGTTAAGTAAGTTATGTCGATCACAAATTTCCCTTTTGCGCGCTTTTTACGTAAAGCTATGCGTAATTTAGTTTTGTTTTGCAATAAAGGCTTTATGCAACTTTATGACGTCACTAAAACGGATTTAATTTGCGATCGCATTTAAATTTAAAAAAGGAAATGCAAATATTAGGTTTTAGGGTATAACGACATCAAAATTAAACCGAAAGCATAAAAATTTTACAAACGAACAATCAGTAGGTTACTTGGTGGAAAACCGACGCCCGTGGACACTGCAACATCATAAGAGTCGCGAGTGCTTTTTAGAGGAGAATGGATGAAATTAAGGGTACTAGCAGTGGCGTAACTATACCGTTCGAGGCCCGTGGCAAATTCGTTTTCGTTCCACTATGTCAATCCAATACAAAAATACGTCATGCGATTATTGTAAAAAATAATCGCTTGCCACTTGTCTAGGGGGGCTGATCGGGGGCCCCTTCCGGCTGGGGGGCCGAGGCATTTTACCGGCTTGCCACAGGTTACGCCACTGAGTACTATAGTTCGCCCTGTTTTCGAAATTCGACAGTAAATAATTAATTCTCTACACGATGGAGGATGGATGGATATCCATCCTCCATCGTGTAGAGAAGCTGCAAAAAATGTGATCTATTCTTAATTCAATCGCAAACTTCAATTTGGCATAAAGGTCTCGTTACCAGGCCATTAAATTTTATTTAAAAAAATCACAGACTTTAACTATTAAGAAAAGAGGATTTCGAGTATGATTAACGGGACCGATACGATAAAAAGGCCTGTAACGCACTTACAACTCTTCTGACGCTGCTAGCATCTAAAAGCGACGGCAGTTGCTTTCCATCAGGTAACCCGTTTGCTCCTTTAGGCAATAACGGGGTATTGCCCTGGCACGGGCTTAAATAACTTCACACACAATGGTACAAAATCAAAGAATTTATACCCGCCGTGTCGGCGTAAGCATTGTGTTGGGAACAATGTTCGACACAGTCACATAAAAGACATTCAATTATCACCAGATTATCCACCGTGATGAGAGAACTAATTAATTGTTGGAGCTGTTTTAATTGGCAAACGGGCGGGAATCGCCTGATTGTAAGCTCTGCTTATACCTCCTGGTACTTGCATGTGCAAAAAACATTATTTATTATCCTCGTCACCTTTTGTTTTTTTTTTATTCGGACTTTGGCCTACCACATATTTCTACCACTGCATCCTCTGGGATCATATCAACGGGTTCTCAGAGAGCCTGAGAGACTCGATGAGTGGCAAACTTCCAATGTGCTTTTTTCGCGAAATTTTCTACCACGCACGTTTGTAGGTCTTTGCGCTTGGATCATTGTAATGTTCTCAGTACATTTTGTATGATAATAATTCGCAGTAAAACCGCAGCATTATCTAACTTTATTGACATCCTAATACAAAATATACTAAAGACAGATATCGCAATAACGCATAAGGTATTATCGACCGATAATAATAATAATAATAAGTTTATTTTGCAACACAAATATAGTTACAAATATAGTATAAGTAGGATGTTACAAATACAATAAATTTATAAATTGTACAAACTAGAAACTATGTGGAGAAAATTATTAATAACACCTTAGTCGGGTATATATTGCATACTTTGAGTTCCTTCTCCCGGAAAACAATATACTTACGATTTTTTTATTATAACCTATATTACGGTTCCCGCGATAAAAAAAAAGATGCCGGCAACATGTACATACCAACAATATCTAGGCAATCACGGTTCGCTGTCCCTTTCTGTCGTGTGACGTTCTCAATATTCCTGAAAGGGACAGCCAACCTCGGGTAATTAAACATTTCTTAAATATTTTTATTTATGTAAAAATGTATAGCATTGTTACTGTTTCAGTGTTACTAGCACATTACTTCTTACATTAATTAACTGCGTACAAAACAAAGACTTCCTTTTGTCTTATTAATTATTATCTACGTATTTTGTACAGGAAACAAATGACTCCCCCTTACCTCAATGAAAATAAAACAAAATATTAAATGTATCACCTTTATTGCTTTTTACAAAATTTTATTTTACACGTTTTTGTTCATCAATTAAAATATTCAAAAGATGCAACACACTATGACAACCAGCGTACGCGGACCCACGAATAATGTGTCAATACATTTCGCAGATAGGTCAATGTATATTGGGCGGTCACAATAAAAATAAAAAATGTATACAGTCATACCAATTGTAAAAACAATAAATAACGCTCACAACCTTACGCTGTTCATATAAAAGTACTATCACCGAATTACTTAAGTACTTAGCCAAAAAATATTTACAACATTCATATAATAACTAGCTGTTGTCCGCGACTCTCTTCACGTAGTAACAAAGATAAGAATTATTATTTTCCTGCTTTTTTTTCGATTTTTTTCCAATTTTCTTTGCTATTAATCTCACGGAGCCCGATACCTTTCAGAACAGAGAGAACAGAAAATGTTCAGATTACAAGGGTACGGTTTTTAACAGAAAATGTTCAGATTACAACGGGACGGTTTTTAACAGAAAATAAAAAAAAGGTTCATCGCAGACACAACGGAACGCAGCTGAGAAAATTGTATAAACGCACTTGAAAATAGCTTTAAAATTATTAAAATAAAGTGTTTAAGATCAACACGTATCCTCGAGGACAACTTGAAAATTATTGAACTAAAGTAATTCAGTAACCTTAATTTTATTAATATTAATTATTTTCAAGTGTATGAATAAAAGCCTCCCCCGGCTGCAAGTCAGCAAACAAAACACACATTTAATTTTTTGCAGGATTTGAGCAACGGTGACTCTGTTACATCCATATTCATCGTTAGACGAGGAAGTCCCTTGATATTTCTACAGTGGAATTAGTGAGATAAGATTATTTTAAGCTCCTTCTTACATCAGGTTCCTAGACTTAAAACTTTGGCTATACTCCATTAAGGCGACCAGTGACCTACAAACGGAATGTTATGAATAAAAATATGCTTAGTCAAAATACATTTGCACATTTCGGTAGTGAGATTAGTCAAAAATGTATTGTTTGACATAACGCATCGCTTAGTGTCATGGCGCTTGTCACGCGTCGTCAAATCTCATACATTTTGACATCTAAGTTCGCTATCGAAACTGCCAAATACATTTTCAGCTTCGACTACTCTTAATCCTTAGTCAAAACTATTTCTTTATTTTTTTAATTATAGAAACAAAAATGTACGAAATTGCATAAGCATTGCCGACGATTCTACAGGCTATAACAAAAGTAAATGATGAAACTTTAAGGATCTTACGTGTCCCTAATAAAGAGATTGCTGTTAAAGTAGTTAAAAAACGTGATTTTTGTGGCCGAGTGCTTTTGCGACATGAGCTTGCCCATACAAATCACAAAACAAAATTTTTCGCTTTCAGCGCTACTGCTTTCACAGTGAGCTCTATATCATGGACACATATAATCCTTAAAGTTTTAACACTTACTTGTGTTACACCCTGTGTAAGGAAGCGATAAACATGGTTTTATCTAAAGTCTCGGAATAGTAGCTTTGAAATAAAAAGCTGGAAACATTTTTAGTTACGACTACTAGTGGTTGTCCTGTCATGGTGTTTTAATGAAATATAGCCTTACAGCAGACGAATTTACAGAACATTTTACCACTCTAAAAAAAACATATTAGTAAGTTTTTAAAATAAGGCATTTTCAGATCATTATAATTTTTTTAAATCTTAAACTACCTGTACAAAAATTAACCTTAAGTTACAAAATTATGTTGCATAATTATTCCTATGCCATAATTTTTATTTACTCCAAGTCTGTGCAATATCTATCGTCAAGTTATGGATAAAATGATTAAATATGGCCAATATAAGTGGTATATCATAATTGCATTGATTATACAAACATTTTAAATTGCAATAATAAATCTTATATGTGTCTAAAATCACAATTTTAGACGCTTAAAAACCATTTTACAATTTGCACTAGTATATATACAGGGTGTAACAAAAGTAATAAAAGTTTAGGCATCGTATGTGTCAGTTCACTGTAAAAGTAGCAGCGCTACAAGTGAAAAAAATATTCGTGCTTAGTATAGCCTCAGCGACATAAGTTAGCCCATGTAAATGTCAATTTTTTTTTTTGGTTTCAGCACTTCTATCTTTACAGTAAACTCTATATCAGGGACACATACGATCCCTAAAGTTTTATCACTCACTTTTGTTACATCCCATATATATATTGGTTAAATTCAAATAAGTTGTAAGGTTTTTACAAAAGAGAATAACGTATTGCGAAAACGAAACTTTACATTTTCGTTTACAAAATTAGTTTCGTACAAGCTTTAAGTACTCGGAATTCACTCAAATGTTTTAAACTTTGTGACAATGTTATTTACCTTTTGAGAAGTTTATATTTTCTCGTCTCTCGAGCACAATTTTAAATAATATAATATTCCTTTTTTTAAAACTTCTATATTAATAACGTAAATTTAAAATATTAAGCGTCTTTACATTACATTTATAAAAATTGTCTTTAAATATAAAGTTATGCTATCTTAATAAATACTTAGTCTACATAAGTCTTATTAGTTTAACTATAAAGATTACTTTCCAAATGTCAGATAAGTACATTAATAAAAATAATTTAAACCGCGAACTCGGTTTTCGCTACCAACAAACTGTGTCCAATTTCATGGCAAAAACCTAAAATGTATAATAAATTTCGCTCTGTAACTTCATTTGTTCGTCAATATGGAAAGTATTTAAACGTTACTTAAACATAAATAAATGCTGAGACGAGTATAAGCGGTGTACGCAAGTCAGTCATTTAGTCAAATGATTTCAGATTCAGAGCGGCCTTAAAATTTCGTAGTCCCATTTTTGTATCAAATTGTTCTTATCACTTATATTTTATACAAAATCATGACGGTTTCAAACATGACTCTTGATTCAAAATTTTAATCAAAAGGTTTTGATAGCTGAGTTTGATTTAAAAAATAGATTTGACTTAACGCATCGAAAGCGTCATACTTGGCGAAGCGTTATGTCGAATACCATACGTTTTTATGTCTTTCTTCGATGTCAAAATTAGCGAATGTAAACAATGATTAAGCCCAGCGGGCCATTACCTGAAGTTTTGATTGGATATATTCGGAAGCCTGTCGAAAACTAAACACACACAAAGCTTATAGAACACGGGGTCTACAACCAAGCATATGAACAGAGTGCGTTTAGGCTTCTTTCTGATCAGAAATTCGGATAATGTGCGGCTGGACTTAAGTTAAAAACAAACCGATCGGACGCGGTTGACAGCCCATACAAAAACGTCCGCGATTGACGTCAGATGCGACTGGCAGCCCCTACAAAACCGCGACTTACGCCTAATAGTTTGAACACTTTACAATGTACAACTACTATTTAGATCGCGGCTGTCAGTCGCGTCCGTAAGTCGCGTCCGCTCAGTGTGTTTTCCGCTTTAGAATTCTATGAAATATTCGTTAACCCTTCATACCCTTTTTGTTTTAATTAGTACACCTTTATTTTTCTTACTTCAGATCAACACTATCAAATGCAAGCTGCCAGGTAAAGAATAATTACAACAACATTGACGCGTGTCTTTTCGTTAATTCGACTAATTACATATAAGTGGACGCCATTTTGGAATACCAATTAATATATCGAAAAGCTGTAGCCCACTAATTATACGTACTGTCTCGGGCCGTTTTTTCTTGGAGAGTCCTCGTTACTGGCGTTATTGTTATGCAGAAACGACATCTCCACACCGCCGTCGCTGCCCTGAGAACAAACACAAAAAAAATTAAATTATTCTTATTTTAAATTAGTTTCATCTTCGACAAAAAATCATTTTCGCCGCAAGACATATTATATATACAGGGCGTAACAAAAGTAAGTGATACAACTTAAGGAATCGTATGTGTTCCTGATATTGAGTTCACTGTGAAAGTAGCAACGCTGAAAACGAATAAAGATATTTGCGAATTGTATGGACAAACTCATGTCGCTGGGGCTCATGCCCATACAAATCACAAATTTTTTTTCGCTTCCAGCGCTGCTTTTTTTACAGTCAGCTGTATATTAGGGAGACATACGATTCTGCCGTGGGAGAGCCATGCCAGCACGAACGGGCCGCCTCGACCGGAGTAATACCACGGCCTTACAGAAAACTGTCGTGACACGGCATTATGTTTCGTTCAGTGAGTGAGTTTACCGGTGGCCCAACTTCTCTAATCCCCCCTATCCATATTCCCATTTACTATTCCCTCATAAAAGGCCGGCAACGCGACTTGCGACTCCTCGGATGTTACGAGTGTCCATGGGCGACTGCAGTTGCTTTCCATCAGGCAACCCGTTTGCCCCCTAAATATCATAAAAAAACTATACCTAAAGTTTTTTTTCCTTGAAACCCTTAAAAGAATCTCCATACTTCCATACTAATATTTTAAATGCGAAAGTGTGTCTATCTGTATATTATCTCTTCACGACCAAACCGCTGCACCGATTTTGCTTAAATTTGGTATAGAGATAATTTAGGTACAGAGAATAATTTTTAACCCGGAAAAATGTACATTGTACGGTTTCAGCGCGATAAAGGAACTTTGGCGCAACAGAGTTGCGGGCATCAACTAGTCTATTATAACTGCTTCGCATCAGAACTCCGTCCCCGACACAATGTTGCTCGTAAATTGAACGTTGTGGTTGGAGTTGTCACGAATTTCCTCAATCGCCGAATTATCGTAGCGCCAAGGTGCCTGTGTCTTGCTTTAAAGAGGACAGGAGGAGAACAGATGCAGTGGCGTAACTACATGGCGGCAAGCCGGCAAAATGCCCCGGGCCCCCAGCCAGAAGGGGCCCCCGATCAGCCCCCACAGACAAGTGGCAAGCGATTATTTTTTACAATAATCGCTTGATGTGTTTCTGTATTGGATTGACATAGTGGAACGAAAACGAATTCGCCACGGGCCTCGAACAGTATAGTTACGCTACTGGACAGATGTCTCCCTCTCCTCGCAAAATCTGCAAGTCGTTATGATGACTGACACCTACTCTGCTGGGCCGTTTGTCCATCGCACGCCGTCACACTCAACGAGATTATTTTGGATAGATAAAACGCTACCGTATGACACAGGCTATCGGTTTCATTTTCTATCGACGACATGGACGCTAGAGCAATGCTAGAGTCCTGTCGCCTATGTCATATAGTGGCGTTTAATCTGTCTGTAAAAAAACTAAAAACCCGGCCAAGTGCGAGTTGGACTCGCGAACAAAAGGTTCCGTACCAGTAAAGAGCTAAAAATTTAGTAAAAGTATTTCTGAAAGTTGAACAGGTTTAAACGGTCACGGCATATCAAGCGATAACGCGATGTAGACGTACTGGTGCGCCATCTAGTAACAAAGATGACGGTTTCATCTTCTCAAGTCATCTTTGTTCACCGTCAAATAAAAATGTTTGTTGTATGTGAGCTAATCTTTTTTGCATTAAAATTATTATGTTTTTTAATATTTGTTGTATAATAGCCGCAAAGAAATACGCATTCTGTTAAAATTTCAATTCTCTAACTATTACCGTTTACACATACCGTAGACATCGAAGTTTTAGTTACTACTATCCGGTCCCGTTTTTACCATTCAGTTACGGAACCCTAAAAAACAATATGAAATGTCTAAACTAGTTAACCACTTCTTCTTCACACAGGATCGAACCTGCACCAGCACAGCACCACGACGCGTTAAGAAACAATAATCATATTTTACCGCTAATGGTCCTTCGAGCCCTGAGCGCCGCGTTTATTTACAGCGGTACCGTTTTACATGACTACGTGCTCTTAATTAACCGATGTTAAGTACCTAACAAATTAAGGGATAATATGCATATACATTTTAATGAATTTAAGACAAAATTGCTAAATACAAAGGTGTTTTCATCCTCCCCGATACGTCGCTTTTAAAGGCCGGCGAGTTGCGAGTGTCTATGGGCGGCGGTAGTTACTTTCCATCACGTAACCCGTTTGCTCGATTGCCCCCTTATTTTTATTAAAAAAAAACGTACTTTTTAAAAAGAACCACCACTGCGGCAGACTCATTCACTGGAAGAAACTCAGCGCAAATCTGTTTCACGGCAGTTTTCATTGAGACCGTGGTATTTCTCCGGTCGAGCCGGCCCATTCGTGGCGAAGTATGGCAATGGGCATCCGTATTAAGAGAAGAAAATGTGTCATTAGAAAGGGCACCCAGCACTCTCTCGAGAGCGAACCTAAAGTCTAGCCACTAAGCTTTTTTTTTTTATTATATTTATTTGCAATTTTATAGGAAAAAATAGTGTTTACTCGAAAGTTATCCGCTTCTTTCACTTATGTCTTCAATTAAAATGAAACTCACGGCATACATCACATTTCAAAGCACTGATTCTCAGGATTTATTTATAATTGTGTGCTCTTTCCAATGTAATGAAGTAGTTAATCTCACCTCAGCGTGCATGGGGTTGGCTGTGATTGTGATCGGCACCTTGCCGGCGATGTACCCGTTAGTTCCCTCAGCCGGCTTCTCCTCTGTAACAGAATGTAATGTAGAAGGTGGGTTCCAGAACTAGGTTCCCGAAACTGAGATGGTTCCCGGGACGAATGCCTGTTTTCTTAAACCATCCCTTAACGCTAAATGTCCCCTTAGCGGCTATCGAATGTATCTGCTCTTAGAGATTTTACCAACTTTTATACGTCACCTTAAAAATAAGACGACGTATAAAGGTTGGTAGGGTTTTTGATTTTGACGGGGCAGACGGGTTATTTGATGGAAAGCAACTGCCGTCGCCCATGGCCGTCGCCCATGGACACTCGTCACGCAACTCAACGCACTTGCGACTCGCAAGTTGAGAAGTTGAGCCACCGGTAAACTCACTCACAGAACGAAACACAGCACAATGCCGTTTCAGGCCAGTTTTCTACGAGGACGTGGGATAAACCCAGTCGAGCCCGTCCGTTTTATGTACTTGAGATCAGGAAAATGTTTCATTGGTACACGCCCCCAGCGGGATTCGAACCTGCACCCTCTCGAATGTGAACCAAAGGTCTTACCAGGCCCCGGGCGCTCTAAAAATGACAAGCCTAGCCATAACAAGGCGTATTTATTTGGAGGTCAGTCAGTTTTAGAGCTTAGATGACACATGAGTTTTGCCGAACGTACAAAGGGCAGTTGGTGGAAACAGGCTTAAGTTTCCGAGGCTGCAGTGGTTAGTATAATAAAGCTCCGTTTAATTTAGGCTTAAGCAAAGCTCCAGGTAATTGGAAAGAAAAATTAAATAATAACGAGTTCATAAAACTTCACAATAGGTGAGGTTATAACCAATTTAGAAAATTACACGTTTCAGTTGAACTTTGCATTAAGTGTTGTGGGAAATTCCATAAAAAAATTATAAGACGATCGTCGCTTTTTACTTCTAGACGCCCTTAAAAAATTAAAGTATGAAAAATCTAAAAGAAATACTTTTAGCGAATTCGACAAACCAAATAATCATTTAATTAAACTAAATTAAACAATAAATAACAATATAATGAAACTTGATCGATTTTAGATACACAGACTTGTCTTCTGTGTGTCGCTGATCTATAACTCATGTATTATTCATGACTAATCGCCTCAGCTGCAAAAATATTGTCGTAAGATAATCTTTGGGAACCTCTGGGCCGTGTTTGTAAGGGTTGGATTGTCTGACCCGTAACCCGTAGGTCGACTGTATTGTTGTAATAGTCACACGTTGGTTATACCTACAACAGTGATATAATTTAGAGTGAAGACATTTAGAGCGTCCATAGCCTAGTGGGTAAGACCTTTGGTTCCGAGGGGGAGCAGGTTCAAACCACGGTGAAGGCGTGTACCAATGGGACATTTTACGATCTCAAGTAGATATTACGGAAGTTGGAAAAGCCATCCTTCGGCACGAATGGGCTGGCTCGGCCGGAGTGATACCTCGGTCTCACAGAAAACTGACGTGAAACGGCGTTGTGCTGTGTTTCGTTCAGAGTGAGTTTACCGGTTGCCCAACTTCCTTAATCCCGCTATACCTATTCCGATTTCCTATTCCCTCATAAACACCGGCAACGACCTTGCGACTCTTCGAATGTCACGAGTGTCCATATGCGACGGAAGATGATTTCCATCAGGTAACCCTTCTGCTCGCTTGCCTCGTAATTATCACAAAAAAAAGACATAAGTGGAAAAAGCGGGTAAGTGACATTTAAAACAAAATGCTTTGTCCCCGTGAAAATTATTTATCCCACGGGAGCATTAAATTGTAATAATAAATGTACTACAATGAACAATCTAAAGCAGTTCACACATTCCTGTAGGCTTACGGAACCCTTCCAGCAAAAATCCAACTCACGCTTTTCCGATTTTACTCGAAATTATTATAGACTGTGTCACTCAATGATAATTAAGAATTCTAAAGGTGAAATATTGTTTAAATCAGATCAAAAGTTTTAAAAAGGTCCTATTATAGCAATAAAGCAAACAAATTTTTCCTAGTGTGAGATGTGAGACTGGATGTCCCGTGTCCATAATGTTAAGGATGAACAACCCTTATCACTAAGAATTCTAAGACCTGGTGAATATTCATATAGATTCAGAAAATATATTAAGAGATATATACAGATCTATATATTAATACGCGAGCGGAAAACTTTCTACCCCTTTTTACGAAAGACGCGTAGATGTAAAAGCATACAATTTTCCCCAATTATAGTTGATATGGAGGAGGAGCGTGAAATACCAATATTATTTAAAAATATGCCTTAATCTTGCGTATTTTTAATAAATAAAAAGCTACGCACACACACATAATTATATATACGCCTTTATGCCAAACAGAAGTCTGTGGTTGAATTGAGCGTAGATTATATTTTGTTATAGCTCCTTTACACGATGGAATTAAATATTTATGGTCAAATTTTGACCACAGGGCGACCTCTAGTAGGAATAAACACACACTATTTTACAAATAATTAAGTTACAAGTTTTCAGAAATTAAACCTGAAAAAAAAGTTTGTTAAAAACCCACCAAACCTCGGCGAAGGACAAAGAGTAACACCAGTAACTATAGAACGTCAGCCCTAAAATAATACATAATGAATACGTCAGCAAAGTAGTTTACCCTATAAACTGAAGTGCTATCGCTGTAAGCCCTGTTACAAAGCCCTGTCTACACTAGCGGGAATCGGCGAATATCATCACGATAATTAACATTACTCAGGCTTTCCAGGCCTGGGTTACTTGTCAGACATCAGGTCAGCAGCATTGTTTTAATAAACTTGAAAATAATAGTTTCTAACGCGCGAACCAAAGACCTCTGAGTCAAGAGCCACGCTATTAACCACTAGAGTAGAGGTGACAAAGGACAGAATTACAATGACCCGACGTGATAAATATATCGAAGTTGACAGGTTAGCATACTCTCTACGTAAACAGCAAGGTACGACATCTTGCTGTATGCGTAGAGAGTATGCTTAAAGACCTTTCGAAATTATGAAAGCCTTAACCGCACCGACTTTTAATTTTAAAGTCGGCATACTCTTTTTAATGCCTATCCTGGCACCAGTGTGGCCTGGGCGTAAGCCTGACAGGGCCCTGTGACAGTAAGCGTGTTATTGCAGCTTGACAGTTTACGGCGGCCATATTGTTTTGCTTTACGAGCCACGGTCACGGTTCCCGGCCACTTTATCATGCCTTCAACAACGTTGTAAAGTTTTTAGTGTTTGTTAGTATAAAATATAACTTATAGCATTATTTGAGAAGTGATTTCATAAGTATTTGTGGATTAATGGAGTATGGAGAATGGTTAAGTAAGTTTTTAGGTATGAATAATAAAAGACTAAGGAAGGGTTACTCTGTCAAAAACATGCTCCGACTTGACTTTAAAAATGTATACCATTGTCCAATATAATATTATTTAGGTGGTATCAGTATCGAGCTAGCCACTAGGAAACAAATCTAAAGGAACCAAAGAAACAAAAAATATAGTAAAATAGTCGAAAATAAATACAATAATTACAATAGGCGAAACAAGTGAAATCATTAACTTATTATTGAAATAAACTCTTGTAAGCATTGGAAGCGTTTATTATTTAAACCCCTTATTATTAATTTATAATTAAAATTAATCAGAGTCTTATTTAAAATACACTAACCGAAGTGCAATAATCCTTACCGTAATATTATAAATAATAAAATGGGAAAGTGCGTTTATCTGTTTGTTTGTCATTACTTCACGCCCTAATGAAGCAATTGATCGACTTAATTTTTGGCATAGACTTAGTTGAAGTTTTAGTAACAGGGTCCCGTTTTTACCCGACTTCCAAATAAGGAGGAGGTTTCTCAGTTCGACCGTATATATGTTTTTTACCCTTTCTGCAAAGTGCAAAGAACCTTAAAAACTGGTAAAGTCTTCTCTCTGGTTTACACTTATTACGTAAATAAGTAGGTAACTAAATTTTAACTTAACTTTAAGTCACTAACTTCATGTAAACACAAAATTTAGTAGCAAGTGGCAAATTAAATCGCTTAAATTTAAGTTAAAATTTAGTTAACTACTAATCTATTTAATACGTGTAAACCAGACACAAAGTATGATAGGCTCATAAAATGTCCGATTCCTTTTTAATATCGAAATAAACCTAACACACCTCCGTTACTGTAGCAAAAAACCCATCGAACAAAGTTATTTCGGAACGCAAAAAGAGAACAATACTTTCCTGTTCCAATCAAAAATATATACGTACAACAATACGCAGGGAAATTGAGTCCCGCTTTGACAACCGTCAGCATACCTTACTTACTTTTACAACACTAATAGTTAAAATGCAGTAACCAAAAACGTAGAAACCAAAACCAAGAAACACAGCTGTGTAACACGATAATTCTTGGTTCACAGTTGTACGGTTCAGCATGATTGAATTCGTACGTATTGTTCATTCATCATATTTTTAACCGACTTTCAAAAAACGAGGAGGTTATATGTTCGGCTGTGGATATATTTTTTTTTTTTTATTTTTTTTTTTTTATGTATGTTCAACCATAGCTCCGGCGTTTGTGAACCGATTTTCAAAATTTTTGCTTTGTTGTAT
>JAOTAV010066082.1:0-14112 GCA_026546445.1 Cyclargus thomasi | reverse complement strand
TAAATATTCATGAATAAATAAATAATTTTTGAAAAAACACAAAATTCGCGATACTTTTTGAACACACCGAGTACATGCATACATACACACATATTGCATACATAAATATAATTTTAATTACTAATCTCTTCCAACCACAAATGTTATCAAAATAGTATACATAGTAAACATATTTAACGACGGATTAATCAGCAACATATTATGTAACTATTTCGCACAGTAATATTGGACCAGCTTATGAATAAAAAATTGATAACTTTTATTACTCATCAATACATTTATTGTAGGACAATAAACATTTGACCTTCATTGAAGTTGAAACATTATGTAAATAAGATGTTTTTCAACTGTAATAATACTTTTAATATATTAACCCATATATTTTTTCTCCTTGTTATATTTTTGTTTCCTTGGTAATTCAATTTTGTGTGAAGGTTATTTAAGAAACAGGAAAATTGATTCACACTGTGATTAGTGAGCAGGTAAAATGTACTAAATGAAAGTTTTTTTGTTATTTGAATGCAGCATTCAAATATTTATGAGGTTTTTCTATATTACAAGCTTTTGTCTGCAACTTTGCTCGCGTGGAATGCGAAAATTGGTAAAAACTTGATTTTTTCAAAAACAGGATATTTTTCAAAATCAAAAGAAACCTATCTTACTCTCCATTTCTTCAATGAAGTCTGTGTCAAGGCAATTGGTTGCTTCGTTAGAATGTAAATGGACAGACAAACAAACACACTTTCCCATTTATAACATTAGGAAAGTTAAGTATCATAAAACTCCTGTGATAAAATATTGTCATAAAAGTACTTACCCTGCTATCAAAACAAAGGAAATTCTGTGATAGATAAAGTCTTCCCCAATTATGTTTTTTGTTGTATGGAGTCCAAAGAGTACACTCCTCAGACCCATCTAGTTTCTCATTCTGCGGCAGGCGAAATCTCAATGTGTAGAGATTGGACTGTTTCCGTGCATCCAAATCACGTTTCAGAAAAGATGGTTTCTTCGGCACATTCTTACTAAGTTTTGTCAGTAACTCTTTATCAGAGTTAAATTGTCCCGTTTTGTCATCAATCAATCTAAAAAAATACAAAAGATAAAAAAATTTACATCAAAATCTATGTAATTTTTATTTAATAAAGCTCCATACTTGGTAATTATGTGCACATTGTGCTAATAATGTATAAAACATTTAGCACATAACATTAAGTTTAACAACATCCTTATACAATATACTTAATTCTTTTGAAACATACTTTAAATTTTATCAACTGAGGAAAATTTTAATTGCAAACTCTTTGTTAGTAAAACATGAGAAACTTACTGCTTCATAGCAATGTTAGCTAGTTGTTGCATTAGTGCATACGTCTCCTTCTTTTTTAATAACATAGAGAAGTAATGCTCCTCATCCCTTGTCACAACCCGGATCGAGTCGGGAAAGACTAGACTATTAGTTTTCCCGAGCTCAGTTACATCAGCCCATCTTATCTTTATTGCTGTTTTACGTCCAAATATGTACGAGTAGAAGCACAAATAGTTCACTGTCAGGTACATCCATCCCTGACGAGGCATTTTTCCCTTCCAATAACTAAAATAATTCATTTAGAAAATTTTTATTTTAATTTGGATGTCTGTAAAGAATTTCTGTATATTTTTTAAAGTTTTATCTGGTGTTACTACTCACCTACAAGAGTAATAACAAACAAGTTTTTCATCCTTAGGCAATGAAGGGAATCTCTGATGGAATATGCAGTTGTTATAAGTGACTGAGTCTTCATCTAAAATCACAATTATAATTTAGCAACATTATTATCATACCTAATATTTTCATCATGTTGAAAAGTTACTAAGTTTAAACATACCTTCAGTCAGGTTTTCTTCTTCAGTAGCAATGATAGAGTTTATTTTACAGCATACAAATTCTGTTCTCTCATCATCACTATCAAAGGAGTGGAGGGTAGCGCAAACATTGTCCAAGAGCCATTGCCAATCTTGTTTTATTTCCTCCTCTGTGAGAGCTTCAGATATAACTAAAAGAAAAAGAAGAAAATTTGTATATTGAATAAAGTTTTAAAGTAACAAAGTTATATTTTCGATATTATTTCTAAGAATTTATCACAACTTTTTTCAAAAATTAAACAACCATTTACAGTTATTCCCATATATCCCATAACTCCCAAATGTGCTAATATTTAATTTTCTGGAATATTTTTTTCTTTAAAAAAAAGGTGTCATTTTTGAGGTGTCTGATTCAAAAAACCTGCTTTTCATAATATTAATAAATTATAGAAAAGCTTACCATAGTATATTTCGGAATTTGGGGTTTGGTAGAGTATTCTAAAAGGGGCTGGCTTACTATCCAAGACACTATCTAATGTGCCCACTAGAAGAGAAGAAAGTCCTTTAGACTTGCCATGTCCCTTCCTTCGTTGTAACACAAAATAAAGTGAAGTCTCATCAGTGTCCCTGCAATATTTTAATTTTGTCATGTAGTAAATAAACAAAACAACGCATATTTATCGTCGACTGATAAACGAATAATGATTTTATTGTTGTACCATAAAGGTGTCTTCAAATACTCCTCTCGAGGCTTGACCCACATTTTGAACACTTTCAAACTCCAAATAAGACACCTATTTACATTTTCAATTAACAATTGTAAGTTAAATTTTGTAAATTTCAACAAAAATTACAAAATAAACACGACACTCGCAATAAAAATTGGACATATGTTTTTTTCACTTTTCATTTTTGACAAGAAGTAAATACAAGCACTATACTACTCGTCATAGACTGCTAGGAGAAAAGAAAGAAAGGTATGAAAGCATGAAAACGTGTTTCTTTAATTTGTATCTTGTGGTTTTGCTGCTAGACTGGTATTTAATAAGGCAAATTGTTACTTTGCTGGAGATTTTTATTATTTAGGTGTTGGATTTGTAAAAACCGCATGAAATAGATAGAGAGTGAAACTGAAAGTTTTATGTATGGCCTTCTTGTAGAAAAAAAAAACAAGTTCATTGACTCTGACAGCAGGGCAACCACTTCATTTTTCTGTCATTTTCATTTTCGAAACGTCAAAAAATTGTTTTGCTTTTTTATTTTAATTATAACACCTCGAGAATTTATTTAACTTTTCGTCCTATTATTCAATATTTTGTTAAGCTTTTCTTTTTACAACCATGAGAAGAATAGGCCAAGTAACACTTTTATTTAATTTAGAAAAGCTGGCAATGTAATAGTGTTGATGTGTCCAGTGGCCGCCTTGTTTCTTGTTTTTCCACCGCATACTTTCATTACTGTATAATAAACAAAAAGCCAATATGCATGAATTATTGAAGCACGTACTGAACGAAAGGGATTTAACTCGAGCTGGTGATATATTCAGTATTCCGGATTGCGATATTGTTGACGATCTTAACGATGTTGTAAGTATCCTTATATGTATTATAATACAGTAAATCTATATAAATCGTAGGTGTTCATCTATAAGGAAGTGTCGTAAGCTATCAAGTTAATATAGGTCGTCTCAGATTAAAAAGTAAATGTTAGAAACACAAACCAAAAATTAAAACTTTTCCTTTGAAACAACCATAATGCACAGTCTTATTATTTAGATAAGATGTAAAAAACAACATTCACACACCTCTATTTTTAAATTCCTGAAGTAAATTATATGCCTTTTGGCACATTCTATACCTATTACCTAGTGAATACTAAAAACCTAAATGCACAAATTGTTAAGATATAGGTAACATGCTGAGTACTAACATAATTGACTTTTGCAGCTACAACAGATAACAGACATATCTTCTAGAGCTGACTACATTCGGAATGACCATGATCAAGCCCTCATTGAGATATGTGTGACAAAAGTAACATCATGCATAAAAGAAACTGGGACTTTAGAAAAGTACTGTGGTGCTTTAGTGGCACTACTAGAGTCTTGTCTACACCACAATCTTATGCCAGTTGGTCATTTGAGAGATGATGATCCACCTCATGCTAAAATAGCCTCAGATGTAATTGCCTGTATTGTTCTGGTAAGTTAAAAAATGCTCTAAAAATTTCTTGAGGCTGTCTATTGTCAGTTTAAGGTTGATTTATGGTGAAACAAGGCAACTGTATTAAGTATTATAAAAAAGTCAGGCTTTCCCTAAAGGTCGTATGACTTCTGTATTGGTAAATTGGACACTATAAATTGCTTGTTTCATTTACACTTATCTGAAACTAAGGAGGCAAGGGAAGCATTATGTTATTCCAAAAAAATATTTTTCTTTTATTCTAGGTGTCATTTCCTTTACAATCAGATAAAGAAATGACAAGCAATGCTGAGGTAATGGAGCTGTTTCTCCCAGTTGCTGTTCAATTTCTACACAAAGGTAACAGAGAGATATCTAGACACATGGCTAGATACCTCTCTCTCGCAGCTGTCCATCATGCAGTGTTGCTGAAACCACATGTCCAGACTATTATGGACTCTATTATGTCAGGTAATTTACCAAAGTATTGTTTTTGTTTAACTTTATTCTGATATATAATAAATGCAAATTAATAATGTTCTGCTATGCCGAAAATATTAATAAACCGTAAATATTTATAGCTGATACAGGAAAACCTGTATCAGCTATAAATATTTATGGAAACCTAACTAGCTCGAAAGTTTATAAATATTTAATCATTATAATCTTGTCTTTGTGTAAAATATTATGTAACCGACTTAAATAAATAATAGACACAATTAATTTTTAACACTCAATGCATAACCTGTTATTAGTAATGGACAATGAACTGGATTGCTAAAATCATATTCATTCAAATAACATGCATTGCGATTATTAAAAATTATAAGAGGAAAGGAATGGAATAATTTCATAAGAAAAAAAAGTTGTTCCGCTTATGAGAAAATACACTACCAACTTTGTTTCAGGAAACTACCCTCTCTGCAGGATACTAACTAATCTATATGAGGTGTGTCCTGAGCCCTTAGAAGGTCATGTCACAGCTTTAGTGTCTCTGCTACCACATGCTGAGCCTGTCGAGAAGAGCTCTTTATTTGCTCTGTTTGAGCAGATTGCAAACAGAAGACCCGAAGCTTTGAAGACAGCCATCCCACAGCTACTATCGTACCTGTGCTCTGGAACTAAAGATCCAAGCTGTATGTGTGTGGAGGTGTTACAGGTGAGTTCTCTTCTATTTAGTATGCATGTGTCTATAACGGAAGGTAGTTGTTTTTCATCAGGTAACGCGTATGCTCATTTGTCCTTTTTTTTGTAGCAAAAACTTCTGAATATCTCATGAATTGGAATCTGTTTTTTTTTCCTTTTGGCTGCTAATCTCTTCATCTCTCAAATACCATTTTATCTAGAGTAAAATTAATATCAGTTTGACAAGATACTATTGATTGCTTATCTTCCTTTTTTTCGGGTATAAATATACTTTATCATACTTATGGATGTGTCAAGGTTTAGATATCAACTGCAACAAAACTGGATTATATTTGTCTGTTTGTGTAATAGTGTCTTTACAGAATACCACTTCAACACTAAAGAATTGGCAATTCATGAAGGAGCCATTTTTAAAAGAAGAAGAAGAAGAAGAACACTAAAGAAAATCTCATGTTGTGCTTTTCCCTTTTTTTTAATGATGTTTAGGGGGCAGGCAAGCAGACGGATTACCTGATGGTAAGCAATTGCTGTCTCCCATGGACATTCGCGACATCCAAAGTGTCGCAAGTGCGTTGCCGGCCTTTATGTGGGAATAGGGATTGGGAATAGGGATAGGGGATTAGGGAAGTTGGGCCACCGGTAAACTCATTCACTGAACGAAACACAGCACAACGTCGTTTCACGCCAGTTTTCTTTGAGGCCGGGGTATCCTTTCGGTCGAGCCGGCCCATTCGTGTCGAAGCACGGCTCTCACAAGGCAAAATGTGAATATATGTGCACACTGTGCATTCTATCTAATACAACTTTTCCTTACAGAGGACATTTATGCTAATAAATAAATAAAATAAATAAATCATTTATTTGCTCACCACAAATGAGTATGCTTACAATATTGGGTAAAGCCTGTATTTCAGGACACCAGGCCCCAACCTTAAACATAGAGTATACACAGTCATTGTTAATATGTAACTGTGTATGTATGTTAGTGTGTGTGTAGGTGTGTGTGAATGTGTGTGTTAATGTGTGTATGTGTGTTTGATAGTTGTGCTAGTGTATGAGTGGTGTATAAGTGTGAGGACAGACTGGTTTGTTCCAGGATTAAAATAAGTTTTTCGGTGTTCTCGTAATCCATTTGTAGTAGCCAATTTGTAACTCTAATTTTACAGACAGCCTTTGTTGCATCTATTATTTTTACGTGCTTGTTAACTTTGTTGTAGAGGTATTTTCCAATAAAACAGAAGAAGTGGTTTGTAAATTTGGTACGAAACAGATTACAGCTAGTGTCTGCGGGTCTCTGGCTTCTCTTAGTCTTACTTTTATAAGAAGGGTCATATGGTATAAGACCATGCTACATATATGCTATAATAACAATAACTTTCTCTGTTTGAAATACTTTTACTGGTAATAACTATATCAATTTTCTTTATTATTGAATAATCATAAAGTAATGCAAAGCCTATATATTTAAAAATTAATATTTGGAATAAAAGTCTATGCCATTTACATATAGCATCAGATATTTATTATGCTTTAAGGTGCTTCGGGTTGAGGTACACAATTTTAAACAACAACTGCCTTAGTAGTTAGTTGTTATTTTTATCTTGAGAAAAACAATCTACATACAAGCAACCCTTTTACACAACACTTATTCAATGGTTTTACTTACCCTTTTGCAGAGGCATCTTTCATTAAGTACAGGAAATGGGTTGGCGTGTTCCGCAGCTTGTCCGCTGTGGTGATGACTTTGCTCAGACCTTGGGCAGCTGTGGACTGCTCACCGAGTGCGTCTATCACTTTTGATAGGCTCTCTTGCATTACCCTGTAAGAATTTTGAGTTAAACAAAGTTGTGTTTACTGTGCATTACTATTCTTAGATTTAGGTAGATTATGCTTTATGTAATTTGTCCACTTAATCTAGTAAGGGATTTATATTGTATATTTTTAAGGAGATTCATTCAGGAATCATTTAAAGATATAATTTGTTACAGATATTACTTTTTTTTAAAAAATAAATGGAAGAGATGAATTTAGTGAACAGTGTGAGTCATGTTTAACAAAAGGAATTCACAAGTGACAAAAAGTAATTTAAGGATGTAACAACACTAAATCAGAATTTACTAAGTATAAAGCTATGGACAGTGGCGTAACTACATGGTGCAGCAAGCAGGCAAAATGCTACGGGCCCCTGATCAGTCGTCCTAGACAAGTGGCAAGCGATTATTTTTTACAATAATCACTTGACGTGTTTTTGTATGGGATTGACATAGTTGAATGAAAACAAATATGCCAAGGGCCTCAAACGGTATAGTTACGCCACCGGCTACAGATTTCCACAAAGTCATGCCTGGTTCTATTAACTATTCATAGTACAAAGTTAGTTCCTTGCTGTCAATGCCATAGCACTATCAGGGAAGCCAGATTTAAATAATTTGGTCATATTATGACAAACCTCAAATGATTGTTCAATGGTATGGTAAGTATCTGCTGTACTGTGAAAAACTCTTTATAAATCAATATTAAAAAGAAAGTCTGTAGTGACTGGCTAGGCGCGGTACTGATAAATATTGAACTAACCAAGGTTGGCTGTCCCTTTCTGTTGCAGGATGTTTTCAATATTCCAGAAAAGGACTGCAAATATTAATTATTTAAAAACTGTTTTAATATTTTTATGAATAAGGGGGTAGATTAACAGTGGATACAAAGACAATATTTTGTGGCCCCTCTTTATCCTTCTATCCTAGGCTGCAGCCTAACTAGCCTATAGGGCCCTGGGTGTGTAGGTCATTTGTCAATGTAACATTAGTAATCTTAAGTTATTTTTTAACAATTTAAATTAATCTGATATGTGATACTTGAAACAAATTCTTCTAAAAAGAGAGACTAAATTCAGGCCAATAATCCAGTAACAAAGTTTGGTATAGCACAATATTAGTTTATTACTTTTAAATAAACTGCATTATCTTTATCATCCTTTTTTTTTGCAAACCCTATTCGTACCTATAAATTGTTGTATTATGCATTTAATATTAAATTTAAATTGATAAAACATTATGAATTTAATATTATGAAGTGTTAAATCCAAGTAGTCTATGAACTTCATGACGATTTTATGTCGATGATAATTATTAAAATATAAAAAGTGGTCTTACCTTACGCTTCTCACGTCTCCTTGAAATGAAGGTGGGATCAATGTATAATTTAACTTAGTGATTTTATCAGACAAAATGTCATTTACTGGGGCCGTCCACTCCATTTTTGTAAAGACTGGTGTAACTTAGATGTACCCAAAAGAACTAAAGCTTTAGAAGACAATGTAAAAGCAGATAGGTGGTCGCTACAAAGACTATAATTACTAATAGAATTAATATTACACTCAATCGTAGAGTCTACTTAAATTTGTATGTTATATCGTATTTAAAAGGATCACAATTCAGACATACAAATTAAAAGCGAAATTCCCTGGGTGAATCACCTTTTCTTCCCAGTTTGACAGATATTAACAAATGACAGTTAACTTTTTTATGTGACGCAGCAGACGCTACAACTACGTAAGCTATTGCTATTGAAATAAGAGGCGGGAAGCAAAATGTTATCGTCAAAACGTTTTGTAACATATTCTATAATTTGGACTTTGAGGAGTCCAAACTATACAAAAGGCTGCAAATTTCTGATGTTGACTAGTCAGGGATTTAATTTTGATACAAATGGTCGTGATCATTACTTCAGTACTTTAATTGAAGTACTCGTGCTTAATCCGACTAGAAAAATATCAACAATCAAAACTATCTATGTATAAAATCTATATAAAGACCTAGCGGACCTGATAAACGTCGTACTGACGATCTTGGTTTGTGAATCCAAACCATTCTCACATCCCCTTGAACACCTACAAAATTTTTTATCAATCGTCGTTTGGGAAGACTTCAGTGACAAACACACGTACACAAGAATTATATATTAAAATAAGAATTATATATTGTAATATTTGCAGACCCTGGTAATAATCTAAGGTCAATTACATACAAGTAATGATCTGTCGTTTGGGTTTTAGTATATACACTTTATTCTGTAGTTGGGTTTGACATAACGCGACCAATTTACTTAGATTTGCAATCTGGCTCTCTTTCCGCTTCCCCGATTGTATAAAAATATTTTTTGAGTTATGACTTATGAGCAAAAAACGTGGCAATTTTCCTTAGGGCTTGGTACTTTATAACGGCAATATTGATTTTAATGACTTTTAAAAGTTACAAAAATTTCGGTAATACACGTAGAGTTTTTTTTTCTGATTATGATGGCATTAAAATGTATAAATCTGCCAGAAGTTGGTTAGCGGCATTTATATGGCAATAGTAGCTCTGGCAAATCAGGCAGGAGAAACAAATATTGCGAAACCACAACGGATTGAATAATAAGTACCTAGATACCCTTTAATTTTTAACATCCAAAAACATGTTCCAAAACCTACTAACAATATAATCCGAGAGCTGGCAGTAAATTTTGAGTAGACGTATTTGAGGGACGTTAATATAAAAGTTTATTACAAGTTTTCTGAGATTGGGACCCTATTACTAAGACTTTGTTGTTGTATATATGTCTTTCTGTTTATCCGCCTGTCTGTCTTCAGACTGTAACTCAAGAACGGTTATAGTCTAAGAGTTGTCACAAAATATGTATTTCAATTGCCGCTATAATAACAAATACTAAAAACAAAATAAATTAAATATTTAAGGGTACCTCCTAGTACAACAAATATATTTTTTTGCTATTTTTTCCTTGGTACTAGATTGATAAATTCGACACGCAGGTTATCGGCAGTTTAGCCTAGCGGCTAGGGCTTTAGTTCAAGCAACTTAAGCTCGGAGAGGTCTGGCTTCGAATCCCATCGCCTCATATTTATTTTTAGACTTTCTTTTATAAATTTCAAACTTTTAAAATAAAAATATAAAAATTTAAGAAATATACGTTTTCCCAATTTTTTGCTGTGTACTGTTACGGAACCTTTCGTGCGCGAATCCAACTCGCACTTAGGCGTTTTTTTTGGCCTAACGTTACTGGACCAATACGTAGATCTGAAATAAGCGTCGCGAGTATCGACTGTGTTTGACTCTGCGCCAATGAGAGTTGAGTCAAAATTAGCTTTCAAAGTACAGGTACAAGGTATTAAAAAGAATGCACAGCTTAACACCAAATATTTAATTAAACATTCAGAATAGGCTTTTACAGAAAATGAGCGATATACAATTTAATTATCTTACGGATACAGTTTTTAAGATAGACATTCCCCTTATTGAATTTTTTTAAGATATGACAAATATGAACCGAAGCATACTAAACTTTATTCAGTCAAAATCTTTCAGTTGGTTGTACAAAGTTTTACTGAAGTTAAGAGGACGCTGAAGAATTTTCGTCCAGGGCGTCGCATTATAGAGCATAGCGCGAACAGCTTAAAATCGCTCGACGAAAATAAAAGAAGCAATCGGTGATAATGTACAATATCTACTACAGAACTTACAAAAGCGTCGATTACTTTCTACCAATCACGATTCACCGGATCTCTGATCCACCAATAGAGTAAGCCGTTTGCGATCGTCCTCCCCGCTCACTCCTCATTCCCCCAAAGAGGCCTTAAAATGAAAAATTCCGCTTGCCCCTTCTATATTTCTCGAGCGATACTCAGAGTGGTACAAATTTGCTTGTAGCCAATGTTTACAGTAGCTGCAAGTTGCTTTAGCAAATTTAAATTTTATAGTTGTTTTTTTGACATTCTTTGGTTTTCGTTATTGTAAAAACTGATAATCTAAAGTGAGGGTGTTGTGAAGGTCACCCGCTTTAATCGACTGTTTAGAAATTATAAAAAAATAATTGACTTTTTTGTTGAGGGATGATCACTGTAATTAAGACTGATTAAAAACATAATAAATGATCTAGTAGGTATCTGTTGGTTGCCGGGGAAACGCTTGAAGCGGTAAGACCGCCAATTTGCGGAGTTTCAATTTTTTGTCTAACCTTTTCTGTAATTTTGTTTTAGTTGTGCAAATAAAGAATTTATTATTATATAGTCAAATAAAGGGCAATTTTCAATTTAAAATACCTTATGATCTATTACAATAAGGGGTAATGGTATTTTAGTGTATAATATAGGCAGTGGCGTAACTAATAACTATACCGTTCGAGGCCCGTGGCAAATTCGTTTTTGTTCCACTATGTCAATCCAATACAAAAATACGTTAGGCGATTATTGTAAAAAATAATCGCTTAGCATTTGTCTGATCGGGGACCCCTTTCGGCTGGGGGCCCGTGGCATTTTGCCGGCTTGCTACCTGGTAGTTACGCCTCTGAATATATTTAATAGTGATAAGGGACGTAGCACTCCTCCACCATACAATTTTGAGTAAGTTTTGAGGAACGGCATTAAGATTGATTAAAAACATAATAGATCTAAGGTTTAAAGATGTAATCTAGTAGGTATCTAGTCAAATAAAGAGCAATATTCAATTTAATATACCTTATAACCTATTACAATAAGGGATAATGGTATTTTAGTGTACAATATAGGTATAAGGTACGTAGCACACCTTGATAGCATGTAGCAGTAAGTTTTGAGGAACGGCAGTAAGGTTTGCTTAAAATACAAGTAACTTAAAAAACTAACAATAAAGTTAAACATGATTTTGATTGTACTATAACTTTGTTAATAATTTTAAAATAAAAATATAAGATCGTCTGTCTGACAGTCTAACTAAACAATACACCCTTAGCATTCACACTAGCGTGACTCTGACCGGACACCGGATAAATCGGTCTTAGAATGGATTCCGCTGAGATAGTGTGACAACTGACAAATGGGACGCTATGTGTACAACTACAGTATTATATTCCAAAAATGTCACTGTCGGAGACGGAGCTACACGCTCAATATAGCATCAGTTCGGCATCAGTCTGAAGCTGACGCCATATTGCCAAAAAAAATGTCATTCTGTCAATAAAACGGTTAGACGATTAGTCTGTCCGTCCGTCATTTCTGATCAAAGTAGACAGAACTGATGCCAGATTGAGCATGAGGCCTTCCTCTTATTATGTGTTTTGATTGATAAGCATTCTCTAATTAAACGAAAGATTCGTCGGCTCAGATCCACACTGAGGAAAAAGAAAAGTACTTATCAACATATTTAATAAAGTTTTTGGTGTCCTAGATAAGGAGCCCTAGACTAAGGATGCAAGATATGCAAACTTTGAGAAAGTGAATAGGTTAAGCTAAATGCACCTAAAACAATTATGTTTTACTTAGTTCATACCTGTAAAGTTAGGCCTTTACAATAATTATCACATTAAGACTTGATTGGAAGTAGGGCGAAGCTAACATTTTACATTAATTACCTAATTGCCTTTGAATTATAACAAATTATTTAAGTTTTAATTTCTATATAGCAATACATAGATATCCACGTTTCTTGTGATTTAACTGGTATTATTTTATTAGGAAAACAAAGAAGTATACAAATGAATTACAAACAAAATTACTTGGTATAAATTGTAGTACATTCTACTACGTTTTCACAAATCCTGTCCTAAAGTCCTACATCCTCAAGTTAAGCAAAAAAGGAGAATTTTCAAAATGTCACTTATCCGCACTATCCAGACATGTCTTCATACAAAAAATATTTTTCTCAAAACATTATTGTAATTATGAATTAAGTGCCATCCCGTGTCAGTCGGTTTTTTTGGCGAAAATAATTTGTACCATTACACCGCAGTAAATAGTAGCCTATTTTTTTAGGGTACCAGCTAAATCCCCTGCAGAAGTTTTATCGTGAAGAGTAAGAAACATACATCCAATCTGGTTACAATATTAGTGCTAGTTCATTATTTATTATTACTATTTCCTAGTACAAAAAGAAAAAAAGGAAGTTGGTATATATTTACTATTTTTAAATATTTTAAAGGAAACAACAATTTATAATTTATAAAAGCTTGCAGTTTGTTTTAAAAACAGAAAATACTGATCTAATATAATGCAAAGACAGAGGTTAAACGCTAAAGTTGGCATTATTTCAGTTCATCGGTTTGGTCAAGAGTGACTGGAGATTGATCGTCCAATCGGTTGATTGTTTGGATGGATATTTTTTTTTCTATAGACTTTTTCAGCCATCAATCTGGCGTCAGTCTCAGACTAATGCTAAACAGATGCTATTTTGAGCGCGTAACCTTTTCTAAGACAAATTTCTCAACTTTTTGATGAATACTGCTGTCATAAAACATTTTAATTTATTATCGTAGGTACACGTCATGGACCAAGATTAAATTGAATTGTCAAAATGTTATCAAAGTCAGAACTCCGATTCTTTAGCACACTATTAAACACTACACTCTTGTATGTGTTAGGTGCATTTTTAAAAGGAAATAATATGAATTATTACTTTTCTTTGAACCTCTGCCTCTCTCTGATAAAATATTGTCACATTTACCTACCTTTTAAAAAATTTAAGCCATTTCATAAAAGCTCTTTATATGATAGACACAGATTTAGGTAATAAGTATTATTTAATCTTGTTATACATTTTCTAACAATTAAAATTTCTGTAATATAGGAATATTTATACAATAGCAATCGAAGACAATAATTATATATTACACGTTTATAAACAGATTTTTATGAAAAAAAAATATTTTAACGAATTATTAATTAAAAACTATGGAGGTCATTCTTTAACATAGAATACAAAATATAGACTGGTCACAGAACACTCAGTTTGCCATAGTAAGAATAGGGGGCCAGTTGTCTTGTTCACTCAAGTCACAACTGCGTACCGGCACGGCGTTAGGCGACAAGTGGTAGTGATTATTATTAATGGAGCGCCATGAACTGATGCAATCCAAATTGTACCCTCAGTTCATGGCGGAAGATTGAAAATAGCTATACTCGATGGACACCATTTACAAC
>JAOTAV010066071.1:0-14112 GCA_026546445.1 Cyclargus thomasi | reverse complement strand
CTGATTGGACTACATCGTTTTTCAATAACGTAAGATTTATTTAATTAAATAATAAAAAACCATGCATATTCCCTATTTCTATCAATTCTTTGTATTTGTTTTATTCATTTTCTAACAAGAACTTGTAAAAAATTGCAAAATTTTTATGTAATTTTGGGTTTAAGCCCAGTTTTATCGCAGTAGTGCGGTTTAACCTTGCTATCGGTCCGAAGCCATCCAAAACGATTCCAGGTAAATGACTTTCGTGTAATTCCTCGAAGGCCAACGATTGTCCACGTAGCTCATGCCCGTCACGTCGCGCCCGCCTCAACCCCGCCCATTGTTCACTCAAAGTGACGGTCGTTGTCTACCGCGATTGAGCTATGACGTTGTGCATTTCTTTGCAAAATTCTTAAGCACTAGGGTTTCGTACCCAAAGGGTAAAAACGGCACCCTATTACTAAGACCTCGATGTCTTTTCGCAAACTCCATCCGCGTCCGATCGTTGGCAGAGCAACTCTACATACCTAAGGCGCCGACATTTGTCGGCAACATTTGGTACAGGTGTAGCGATACGCGAGTGTGTGTCGTCGACATATTATTCACATTAGCTTAGGACTTGTGCCGCCAACACGTGTCTGCGGATGTCGACGGCTTAGGTAGGTAAAGAGCTTTAGGGTTTTATTGGTGAATTCGATTTGACTTAGATTTTAATATACATACTTCTATACTAATGTTATAAAATCGAAAGTGTGTTTATCTGTCCGTGATCTTCAAAACGCTTAACGGATTTGGCTGAAATTTATATAGTGGAATTGCCGGCGTTATCATAGGCTTATCAAATGGTTAAGATATTACTTTATAAACTGGTTTTAAAGCCGGTTGAGCACAATATGTAGCTTGTATGATGCATTTGCTCAAGATTGGCGGTATGGTTCCTTAAACCTCTTTTTATACAAGCCGTGATATCAACATAGTGACAACACAACACTTTATTGACAGACGCGTTTGGTATGGAAATGATGAACTTTTCGACAAAGGCTAATAAATGGTTTATTCTTGAGCGCCAATCTCGAGCGAATAGGGAAGATGCGTGTAAGACAAAATATATTGAATGCAAATTACTATGACAGTGTGCTAAAAGATATACAGAATGACAAAAATCTCTAAATTCTGTTGTAAAATAAGTAAGAGATTAGCGATTTAAGTTTTCTACCCATCTCTTAACTCCCAAAACGTAATTTAGCATAAACTTTGTATGCAGCTTGTAGACTTCGACGTCACAATCAATATCGGATCTCTCTCTTTGACTAAAAGCTTGTAACTTCGTTGTTTTCAAATTTATCGAAACTTATTGTAATTCATCGTTTTTTAATAACGATAGGTTTATTTGAAGGAAGAAACAACAGGCACACTCCCTATTACCAATAGTAACTACTACAGTTACTAGCTACACTATACACCGGGGGTTATTATGACCTCTTATTCCCAGCCAAGTTCCAGCCAGTCAGCAGTCTATCTAGTCAGTGACACTAAATACGTGAAGTTTGACGTGCCCTATTGTCACCAACATGTTTAAAATCCATTCATAGACAACCAAATTAGTATTAATTCACTTATTATTCTAATAAGACGTTGTCATACAAAAAAAGAACAAGGCAATTATTGGCCGTATATTGAATTGCCTGGAACCATGCAGGTTTGTAATGGTCATAATAGCCCCCCTGATACTTTTATAAAGGAGTAGTTTCAATGTCGATAGAACGTACTTAGATTAAAATTTCAAGTTTATAATTAGAAATGGTTTTTCAAACAACACAAGAGTCAACGCTATTTGATCAATAGATAGAATGGCATTGACTTCACTACCACCTAAGACCAAATCCCGTGCGACGGTTCGGCCTCTCTCTATCCCCGAAGAAATAAATCACAATATAAATTCTAACCTAACTTTCGTCTCGCGGGAGGAAAGTTTAAAATGGCGGAAATTTCGCTGTATGATGTTCCGCGCTTTGTCGTTACTTCAAATTGGGGTCGCCATTTTGAAATGTACGTGACTTTCTAGAATTATCTCCTGGTTTAGTTAAAGTTATTATCAGGTGTGTGAAATATTAAGACTGTATGCAGCATTTTGAAAGTTGTAGAAATATCTAAAATAACATTTTAATAGAGTGATCATCGCCTATTATTACGAGTGATTGCTAAGAAAAATGTCAAGGTTAGGTTAAATACACACAACAAGGATTCGCCAAATGTTGCGACTCAACATGTATGTACATCATTAACCTTCTTAGTCCGGGAATGTCTTCTTTCATTGTCCCGACCTCATACAAATTTAGGACACCCTTTTTTTATGTCGGGGGTTAGTTCTGTAAAAATTTTCTCGTTCTTATCATGTGAATATTTTTATTGACTTTTAGGGCCTGTTTCACCGCTTACATATAGTTATCCACAACTTTATTTCTCAGATTGTGGATAGCCCAACAGAACAGTAAGCGGTGCGAAACAGGCCCTCAAAAATGTACGTAACAGATTTAAATGTACGAAATCCAATTCCTTCAAATAGTTTGTAAGTCTTCAGAAACTGTAGTCTCGGGCTATTAGTTAGTGTAACGACTCGACAGAGCTGCAGCTGAAGTGACTCTTCAGCATTGTTCGGGGTGCAGCAACAAGCTTTTGTGAAATGTTCTAATTGACTTCGCTGTTTATTTAGAAACCGTTTCAGAAACTTTGAAAATTGTTCTTAATAAAAAATGTTAATTCTTCTGGTGTGAGAGAGAAAGTTTCATGAAGATTGTTATAAAACAATCTTTTCGGGATTTTTTTCCATTGAAGTCACTAAGAGAATAATCGTTTGTTACAACAGTAAACAAATGTTTTTTTGTAGTAAGAGTTAAAAAGCTAAGTGTTATTATATTGGGAAAATACCCAACATGACATTTAACTAATAATATTATATCTCTTACTTGAGAAAAACACCTGAAAAGCATCTAAGAACTGAAACTTGCAATCGGGTCACAAGAAACCACCCAAGGGAATACTGTCCATAGCGAGAAGTGTATAAAAGCAAATCTATCGGGCCGTAAAAAGTAGAAAAAGTTTGCATCCAGGCCACACAGCTCGAGCTAGAAGGACGAGTTCACACTGTGCGTTTCTTTAGCGTTGCGTTGACGCATTGCTGTGACAACACAAGACGGCCAGACCTGGAGGGTTAGCCAAGGTGTAAACGTTTTCGTTACTTTGTAGAATCGCTAAACAAAATGTATGGAAATCACATAAGCGCTCGTTACGCCTTATGTCATTTTTATATATTTTGTTAAGCGATTCTACAAAAAAGCGCAAACGTTTAGGTTTTGACTAACCCCATTTAGGGATAAAGGTATTAATTGCGTAATGCATGATTTGATACAATAGGGAATATGCGCGAAAAACAAAATTTATTGAATGCAAATTATTATGATAGTGGGCCTAAAGATATGCAGAATCACAAAAAGTCTCTGAATTCTGTTGAGAAAAAAGTGAGATATTAGCGATGTAAGTTTTCTACCCATCCCTTTCTCTTAAAACGTAATTTAGTATGAACTTTGTATGCAGCTTATGGAATTTGACGTCACAATTAATATCGGCTCTCTCTTTCTAACTGACAACTTTAAAGGCTTGTAACTTTGTTGTTTTCAATTTTATCAAAAAACTGATTAGACTACATTGTTTTTCAACAACTTAAGATTTGTTTGATTAAATAATAAAAAAACATGCATATTTCCTATTGCGGGTGCTTATTCGCCGGATACGTGTCAATATAATGCGGACAAAACGTAGTGATTTCACATGTGAAATCTGACTGTCTTTTAAACAATGACACTTTGTTTACCACCGACCGCCAAGTATTTCTTTCTTACCGTGCGCGCTGTAAGCACATTACACCCATATTATTTTTTACATCGCTGCTATAACATTACTGCCAGCTCTACCTCACCAACGCTGTGATTACCCAGCTTTCGTGAATGACATTGCTATTAATAAAAAACTTATATGTTTAAGCGTTGCGTCGACGCAAAGCTAGGCTGACCAAACGCTCCGTGTGCACCCTCCCTAAAGGCTCTGACCCATTTCCGATATCTCCTCCCGCTAATGACGAACAAATACGGGTATCATTAAAACTTTATTTCCGACGTTGACAAAATGGCTTAATGATTGGTTTTTTATTGGTGAAAAAGTTTCGAAACCTAAGGAGCGCTTTAAATACGACCGCGACGTTTCATTAAAAACGTCGGACATTCTGTAAGTGTTACTCTTTTCTTTTTGAAGTGTTTTTACTTGAAAAACTCTAATGAAACAAACTTTTTCATGCTCAGCTACACCTGATGATGATTTTGTCGAAACCGGTCGTGTATTTATTATAAATTTGTTGAATCGAAGTGAATGTAGTGGAAATTGTGCATGAAAGTTTGTTTTATCAACGTTAAAAATGAATTTCCACCATTAACTAACACAATTAATTGCATATATTTTAACCAGAAGCTTTCCATCGGATGTGCTTTTTTAAGAGTAGTTTTTTTAGTCTACATAAGACAAACACAACGAAATCTCTCCGCAATGGGCTAGAATAAATATCTATGATAACCATCATTCAAATCTAATTATATTTAAAAGCATATTATTACGTTTATATTTGCTTATCACAACGAGGACATAGAAAACACATTTTGAATAATATTTAGGGAGCAAGCGATCTCATCTGAGCTACCTGATGGAAAAAAACTGCCATCGCCCATGGACACTCGCAATATCCGAAGAGTCTCAAGTGCGTTGCCGGCCTTTTTGAGAGAATAGGAAATGAGAACAGGGATAGGATTAGGATTAGGAAATTTAGGAAACCAGCAAACCCACTCACTTAACGAAATTAAGCACAACCCCGTTTCATGGCAGTTTTCTGCGAGGCCGTGGTATTACTCCGCTCGAGTTGACCCGTTCGTGGCGAAGCATGGCTCTCCCACGGCAAGGAGCATCCATATTATGTACTTGCGATCGGAAAATATCTCATTGGTACACGCCTCCACCGGGGCTCGAACCTGCACCCTCTTGAGTGCGAACCAAAGGTCTTACCCAGGCCACGGACGCTCTAAATTAAGCTACAAACCTACTCATTTTATAAAGAAATTATTTACAATTTCTTCAACACTACTCAATATTCCAGCTTTAATATCCAACATGTTCCTTGTTTGTTTCGAAGGAACATGTTCCATGTTCCTTCGAAAGCATTTGCGGCAGACACAAAGTGTATTCTGAGGAACTGTTATTAATAGCGACGCCGAGCTGATACCTGTAGATAACTATCGTGTTGTAGGTCACAGTGGGGACGCGTTCGAAATAGATTGTTTATGAGAGCGTGTTCTATAACCATCATCATCGACTTTGCTATCATTAACTATCTTTTTTGTCAACATTACTATTTATTACATACTAGATCTGTCCTCGTGCTTAAAAGCCGCTAACCAACAGTCGATTTTGAAATTTTAAAGCCATCGTCTTTAGAAAAAAAAACTCTATCGACGTGTCCTACCAAAATTTTTGTAGCTTTTATAGTCATCGAGATAATAAAATAACATTGCCGTTACGAAGCACCAAACCCTTAGTAAAATTGACGCGTTTCTCGCTCATAAGTCGAAAAGTACTTTTTATACACAGCGGCATTTTAGCTTGAGGCTGGCAGACATGATATCCACAACTCCGCGAAAAAACGATAATGGCGGGGGAACCGAACATTTTTCCGCGATAAAAAGTATCCTATTCATAAGATAGATATATTTATAAGAAAAAGAAGAATATATTAGATATAAGTATTCATTCCCGGGACTCAAAGTATCTACATACCAAATTTCAGCAAAATCGGTTCAGCGGTCAACAACAGACAGACAGACAAACTTTCGTATTTACAATGTTAAATGTGTCAGTATGGTAGTATGAGAGTACTCAATTTCCTCAAGTGAACAGTGTGTAACAAAAATAAGTGATAAAATTTAAGGTTCCTTAATAAATAAATAAAAATCATTTATTTCTGAGAAAATTTGAAACAAATGTTTTAAGAGTGCTACTGAAGCGAGCGCAAAACGATTAGCTTGTTCGCTTACTATCACGAAGGTGCAATCAATGAAAATGAAAAGGAACTGTTTTAACACGCATATTGTCGGTATTACATACGAGTATATATCATATCGGATCCCAAAATCCTTCATCCGATTCCTCGAAATCAAAATGTAAATAAGTCAATAAATCATAAAGCAAACAGTATGTACAAAATATAAAAAGGTTTTTACAAAGAAGTTTACTACACCACTTGTATAGTGTTTACAGTTAAAGTACCTGCGCTTAAAGCTATTTTTTTCACGATTTGTATGTTAATACTTGTATCACTCGTTTTTTCGAGATTTATGACTCGAAAAAATGTTTTTAGCTTTCAGCGCTGCTAATTTTGATATTTAGTAAACTATATGCAAGAATAACATACACACCATAATTTAACTACCAATAAAACGCTCATTAAAACACTTTTCAAACTCGAAGCCTATATAAATATATATTATGAGTTTATGTTTTTGTTTTTCCTGTATATAACTTTTTCACACCTGTATGTTGTTCTTGACACATAAATGTTGAACTAAAAAGTGTAAATGTCGGATGTCGAGAGCGGCGTGCTCATTGAGTTTTTATTATATTATAATATATAATAATCACTGAGGTATATCAATAGAGAGGCTAATTTTTAAAAAGATGATATAATTTATTTACTAAGGAAAAAATATAAATAAAATAACTAATCCTATATTTTAAGGTTTATTAGAGGTAAAGTTTTCAATGATAATATTATTTTCTAGATAAGTTTAAACTTATAAAAATTGACTAGTATTTATTATACAGTAATACATAAAGACGTACGCTAATTATTACAAAAATACAAACGCGTAGGTATCATTTATCTTTGTGTTTCACTCTGAATTTACTTACTCTAGGATGTGCAAAATAGCGCGTGTCTTAGCTTAGTAATTAAACGTTCGTATTTAATTTGTAAACAATAAAATAAAAATACTTGACGCTGAAAAGTTAGTGCGTTGCAGTTTGCCGTATTACTCAAATTATTTATTAACTACCGAAACCAACGCTTTTTTGTGATTTTATTCGATTTTCTTTTAGTGTGGAATATTTAATGTATGCGCAGAAGAGGTACAGTGCGAGTGGGAGGACTGCAGCGTTGAAGCCGCAGTGGAAAGGGACACACCTCACAAAACACACCATACAAAAGTAAATGATTATAATATAATCATTTACTTTTGTTACACCCTGTTTAAAGTACATACTTTACGTCCACTGTTTTTAATATGTACGATCAGAGAAGTCGAAACGGATACAATATGTTGTAGCTCTAATTAACTTGGTCGGGTTATGTCAAACTCAGGCGACAGTTGACATATTTCGACCAAGTGACGTAGGTCCGTCAAGTTCCGTCCACTAGCTCTCTTTCGATTTCCCCCATTATACAATAAATAATTTATGATTGTATGCGAATCGCCTTCGTCATTGTTTAGAAACAATATTACCTTGTATTATATTAATTAAACTCATTCTTATTACATAATGAAATAAAACGACTCAACCGATGTTCGTTCGAAAATTAATTTGCAAGCTTCTTTGAGTACATCCGTTTGCTTTTGTGTTTCAATGGAATTGATTTTAATAATTTATCAACTAGAATAACAATGAGTAAGAGGTACCTAATTTAAGTTGAATATCGATTTCCTGGCGGAGGCACCGGTTATAAGGGGCCATTCATAAAGTCACATATTAAAAGCTCTCTTTTATCATGCAATTTGTGTGACGTACATTTTGAATGGTCCCTTATATTAACTAGGCGACACCCGCTACTCGTTGCGCCAAACACTTTTAACGCGCGATTACCATACTGTTTTTTCTAGACCGGGAACGCACATTCAACCCTGATGTTGCGAGTGTCTATGGGCGGCGGTAGTTGCTTACCATCAGGTAACCCGTTTGCTCGTTTTATATAAAAAAAAAAGACTGCAACTTTCATGTCTTCTCCATATCAAAGTCCTTCAAAATCCGTTTAGTAATTTGAGCTTGAAGAGGTGACAGACAGACAGAGGTTACACACACAACATATAGTACCAAAACAATGGGAAATATGAAATTAGTAATCGTCGACAGCGCGGCAGATGGCGGTTGTGTGCGCGGCATAACAAATTTTTCTATTGTAAGCTCTGTTGTAACAAAGGAATTTTTAAAGAAGTTTTCCCTTTGAATTCACAAGACATTTCTGTTTCATATTTCTATGCGTTCTGTTTATCGTCAGCTTTATGTGGGATGGAAGTTTTTATGATTCGACGTTAAGTTGTAAAGTGAATATGTATGTTTCGTGAGTCTTAAAAACCTTATGAAAATGAAAATCAAATTTCGGTGTTCTATTTTATCCACATATTTCAATTTTATCTTTATATATGTAGTAAATATAATTTTTGTGTGCGTGTGTTTGTCACTGAATTCCTATCAAATGACTTGACCGATTTCGATAAACATAATAATAATAAAAATACACCCTGTATTTTATTAGTAACAAAAGTGAGAGATAATACTTTAAGGATAGTAACAGCGCTAAAAGCAAAAAAAAAATTGTGATTTGTATGGGCAAACTCATGTCGCTCATTCCTTGCTTGCTGAAAGCTAAAAAAATTCATGATTTTTTTTCTGTAAAACTTCACAATGAACTCTTTATCAGGGACACATACGATCCTTATAATTTTATCACTTACTTTTGTTACACCCTGTATAAGACGGCTACATAGCACCAACTGGAAATAATTGAAATAACGAAAACCAATACTGGCAGGATAACGTATATCGGGCCCGCTAGTAAAAAGTATAACAGTTTACTTACAAATACAGGATTTATCGTTTTAGCTATTAGCGTAGTAACTAGTGATCCAGAGCTAAAGTTGAAGACTTGACCACAACCGCTTCACCGCGCCCTAGGAACGTGGGATGAGGCGGGGGACGGATTAGAATACTACCGCCGTCAGCGTTGACGGCCAACTGACATCGGAGCACGGCCAGTAATCATAGTAACCCTTCCCCGCCGCGCCACGCTCATACCAAAGCACGGTATAGCTCCTGTGGTCAAACTACAAATAATTTACAAATTTCATTTTATCTCAATGGTTTTCACGTGAAAGGATAACATATCCTTAAAAGCTTTTACGTTCACACCAGTAGAATAATTCTAAAATACAGAAAACATTATTTAATAACTCGTCCGCAAGTTTCAATTGTTCAGCGGAACTGGCGGGGGATTATAAAATTTCTGCCGAATGTTTCGTCGAGATAATGCGATGTTTGCTGAGGCGTAATAAAATTTACGTATATATATATTAACGTGGAGGCTGGTAAAAGTTATTCTGCTGTTACTTGTTGTTAGCAGCACGCGACCGCGCCGTGACTTTAGCCTAACCACAACCTCTGTACCCCAGGAACATGGCGTAAAGGGGGGGTAAAGGGACGGGTAAAAGAAAATATCGCCGTCTGCGTTGACGGTCAATTGACAGAGCAGCGTGTCAGGTAACCATGGTAACACTCTCCCGCAGTTATTCTCAGGTAACCCGTCTGTTCGCTTGCCCCCTAAATTATCATAAAAAAATGTGGGCTAGTTGGTGCACAGATGACTGACTGACAATACTTGACAAACCACTGCTGGACGGACAGATCATACCATGCATCTGATGCATACAGACATGACGTACGCACCCACAAAGAAAAGATTTTTACGGATTCCACCCCCAGATAAGAAATGAAATTTTGTACAAAATTGCTTTCTAACGCAAGCGAAACTAGGTCAAAAGCCGAGACCAAAAAAGACCATAATATTTTATAAGAATTTTTACTAAAATTCTTTTCACAAATATGAAATAATCTAAAGAATACGATAGAAACTTCGAGGCGAAATCTTTAACCTAAGAAAGTGCTCGTCTTACGAGTCTCTCAGAAATCCAATCTTCCAGGTGCATTTCAACACTATCTGACATCTCAAGCTATTCCCGCTCAAAATAGACGAGTTCATCGACCCCACGTCACAGAATTGATGTGTTTATAATAACTCCGTCTATAATATTTACTCAAACGAGTTATAAACTTCTGTTTTTGTTTATTTTGGATACGAACGGACACTATGAATAGAGTTCATTCATATGGATTTTATAAAATTCGAAAAAATATTTTTATTTTACATCGACTGTACTATGAATACGAAAACGAATATTTTTGTGTATGTTGTGTGAAAATATCGATAAAGTTATTGAATGGAATAAGCTTTAATCTTTATACAAAGAAAATGTAAGATAAGACATAAGTGTAAAAAACGGATAACTAGCATTTTAAAACCTTCAAGTATATACTAATTTTTATCCATACAATTTTGACAAATCTTGTAACTTACCTATTTCATGTATGTAGCTAGTGTATTGAGGTATACATCAATTTTTTAATTTCAATTGTTTATTCGGGTCCAGAATCGTTTATTAACGCAAAAATCCGGGTGTTTTTCAAATGTAAGTTATCTGCTTCTTCCACTTATGTCTTCAATTATGACTATGCTTGAGAGAGAGAGAGAGAGAGATATCACGTCGGTTCATCTTATCGCCGGGATGGAGGAAGGTGGACTTGTGCCTAATATTGTTATTCTTTCCAGGCGCGCTATGAGCACATAGCCAAGATGTGGTACCTCCTGCTGCTGCTGCCGCTGGTGGCGGCGTCGGAAGACACTTGCAGCCCCGACAAGCTGACGGTCTACCGCATGGTGCTCCACACGTACTGGACGAGGGACAAGTTCCCCAAGCACTACCCGGACTGGCGACCGCCGGCGCAGTGGTCGAGAGTTTATGGTGAGTGTAAAAGTATAACCTAACTTTTATACCAAGATGCGTGTAAAACAAAATTTGTTGAGTGCAAATTATAATGATAGTAAAAACACGTACATGTGCAATCAGAGAAGTTGAAAGAGATACAGATCGTATAGCTAAGTAATTTGGTCGTGTTATGTCAAACCCAGCCGACAGATCACAGCTTACATGTAATTGACATATTCCGACCAAATGACGCAGGTCTATCAACTGGCTCTGTTTCAACTCCCACGATTATACATGTTGCCGGTGCGCCGGTACCGTGGCGCAGATACGCCATGTAGACATTCTTGTATATCTTATTTAATTTTTGTTCTACTAACATCGGAATAAGATTCACGTTTATACTAACACATATGAACTATGTATGTCTGCAATAAATAAATTTTATTATTTGATTTTTTTAAAAGATATACAGAATGACAAAAAATCTTACAATTCTATTGAAAAATAACTAAGATATTAGCGATTTATGTTTTCTACCCATCTCCTTCTCTCAAGATGTAATTTAGTATGAACTTTGTATGAAGCTCATATAGACTTTGACGTCACAGTCAATATCGGATCTCTCTTTCTAACTTTAAAAGCTTGTAACTTCGTTTTTTTTTTCATTTTATAAAAAAACTGATTAAACTATAAATTTTTTGAATATCGATAGATTTAATTGAAAAAGAAAAAAATCATACGTAAAAAGTCATATACAATAATCATATATAAAAAGAAAAATATGATACTTTGTTTGGATGTTTGGAAACAAATCACACCAAAATTGCTAAACGGATTTCGATATGCACAGATACGGGACCATCCATGAAGTACCAAGGCCACCAAAATTTAATATTTTTTTCCATTCCTTATCATACTATGTCACACTTCGGCGAACTTGTTTAATTTTGAGTTTAAATTTTTATTTTATTATAAGTAACCTTCATATAAAAATAATGAATTTCGTATTTAAAACAAGCGATGAAAATATAAGCCTCTAGACGCTGAGAAAACATTTTTATCAAACATTTCGTGCTGTACTCGAAATGAGTGAAATAAAAATAGCATTTTAAATTTTCATAAGAGTATCTTAAAATTTACTTTGTGTTTTTCCATAAACAAACTATGTTCTGTAATGAAATATGCGAGTGAAACTAGACGAATCTTACTGAAAACACTTCATTTAGTGTAATAGGGTTGTCGAATTTTAAAAAAATCCACTATTATGATATAGTAAAATGCGATAGTGTAATTATTAACAAGCTTTAACAGTTTAGGTGATTTTCTTAATGATATTTAGGGGGCAAGCGAGCACGGGTTACCTGATGGAAAGCAACTACCGTCGCCAATGGACACTCGTAACATCCGAAGAGTCGCAAGTACATTGTCGGTTTTTATGAGGTAATGGAAATAGGGATAGGGAGATTAGGGAAGTTGGCCCACCGGTAAACTCACTCACTGAACGAAACACAGTACAACGGCGTTTCACGCCACTTTTCTGTAAGGTCGTGATATTACTCTGGTCGAGCCGGTCCATTTGTGCTTAAGCATGGCTCTCCCACGGTATTATGTATAAGAAATATTAAAAAATTAAAATCTACATAGATTCGATTAAATACTATAGGATAACATATATCTTTATTTTTAGGCTAAGGACTTAATGTTGTAAAATATTTGAATAAATAAATTAATATTTTTGATATGGAATTTTCTCATTAGGCAGAAACGTGAGTAAAATTTAGTACTTCGCCCAGTCGTCTAGCACTAACTTGACACTATCCGACTACATAAAAAACAAATTTATGAATTAACAAAGCTATTAAAGGGTTTATTTATAAGTAGCTACCAGCTGTATATATAACCCTGACACAGCTCTTAGAGAGACATGTATCCGAAATACTGGATTGCTGTAGGATATAACGGATTAATCCAGATACGGAATTCCGGATATAATCCAGTTCGGCTTACAACGGAACAGACAAGTTTTTCGTAAATCCCACTTCAATTTCTGAGAAGTGACAACCCTAACTAAAGAAAGTGCTGTTGACAGACAAATGAGCTAAATGAGTGCGCTGAGAGCTCAGCGACGTTTGTTTCGGTCATGTACAATTTACATTTTTAACCAGCTTTCAGAATAAGGGTACTATAATTATGCGTATTGATATAAACTAGCTTTTATCTGAAATTTTTTCTCGCCTAGAATTAGAACATTCAATGTGGATATTCCTGTCAGATTTTGTAGGTATCGAATTTTACTATCACGGATAAAGTGATACTACCAATGAGTTCGAATACATAGAGTAGCTGTTTCAAACATCGAACATGTCACATTTGAGGTATGCGCGGGAAAGCGCGGGGAGAGGGGATATTCTGATGAGTAAGACCGCAGAAGTGACACAGTTTTGTGCCTACACTCGAATGTATGTGGACTCTGTTATAATGTATGGATAAATAAAACAAAGATTTTCACTAAGGAAAAAATAAAATTATGTAATGTTATTAATTTCATGTTTTAAATTTTTATTAGTATGTAGCTTTTTTATAAGTAAAATAATAAACGATTTAACTTATTTAAATAATCTCGTGTTTTTATACAGTAGTAAAAATATAAAGAATTAAATATTACAAAAATTCAAACTCGTCTATGTGAGTAGGGACTTTGTTCTACGGCCTACATTTCATTCTGAATGTATTTACACCAATATGACAAAAGATAAAAAAAGGCGCGAAATAATTGAATGTTCGATTTTATTTATAAACAACTAAATAAGAATATTAACCGATGAAAAGATATTCCGTTCTATTTTCCCGTGTTCCTTGAACTGTTCTTGCAGTGTCCCAACACACAAGAAGGCATTTTACGTGACTTTTATTTTGTCGAACGTTTCGTGCGCTAGTGTGCGGAAGCTAGAGTACGACTGAGAGCACTGCGGCGCGTACACCGCACTGGAGTGGCACGAGCCATTCCTTCGCAGCGTCCACTCTATGGTATATTGATCTCAATGGACACTACAGACAATATTATGTTTTAGATTTGGAGTTTTTGCGGGGATTTCAGAAAGTGACGTTGTGCGTTTTGTATTTTTTGTTAAATTTGTGTTTTTTCGGTATTTAATGTGTGATAATGGTAGAATATCGAATATTAAACATTCGTTGTTATACACAAGTGTGGACAAGTGATACAAAT
>JAOTAV010066060.1:0-14112 GCA_026546445.1 Cyclargus thomasi | reverse complement strand
TTGCTTTATTCCCAATCTAGTTTTTTCTTTCTCTAATGTATGTATTTTTATAAGCAAATAAAGAATAAATAAATAAAGTCTTATGAGCCACCCCCTTAGTATTTATATTTTTTAGTATTTATATTAAGCATATAGATGATGTATGTGCTTTATTTACCAATTAGGTACATATACTTATTCACAATTTACATAATCCACAGTGTAACCTTTACCTCAATATAAATAATGGCACGATAGCTTTGTGTGGACCTTACTTCTAGGATTTCTTATCAGATTTTACATGATTTTTACCAACAAACATTTCATGTTAGTTCATATTGCTTTGAGAAAGTGCCCAATGGCGATGCAGACACGATGGATTAGTTTTTAAAGAATTCAATACCATAGTACTTGCCTACTTGCTCTATTACTGACAATAGGTAACTCTATATACCGTCAATTATGTAATTCGTTTTCGTCTCTCGTATACAATGAGTAGGTTTGTGAGTAGGTGTCTAGTATAAAACTGATATTTCCACAAGATATGAGCCTGAATGCCTCTATCGGATCATAGCGGATTCCACTCAAATGGTCGTGGAAGAGCATGCATGCTTCGGCACAAATAGGTCGACTGCACAAAAATCACGGTCTCCGATAAAACTAGCGTGAAACAACGTTTTCGCTGCTTTCTGTTGAGTGAGTGAAACTAGAATGAGACTTCCGGTCTTTAAAAGAATTAGACTTCCGGTCAAGTCACTCACTCGGGAGGTAGAGGACCTTTACCCATTAAAAAGGGCACCCACCTTTGCGATTTTCCTTATTTTGCGTGTAGCGACGACGATAGCTACTTATCACAAGGTGACCCGGCATATGCCGGTTAATTTTATGAAAAAAAAAAAACTACACATTGCATATCTACTGTATTCTATCGCACATCAATCATTATACATAACGTGATGGGGCAGTGTTGTCGCAGGCATTCGCGCGCCTTTGATTATGTGGGGTGACATAATGGACACGCTGTCACACTGACGGTCACCACTCGCAACCACTCGCCACCACGTCGGTGAAGGGAGGCGATGGCTGGCACGGAACTTATATTTTCAAAAGTCTGCAACTCCACCTTTTGTGAGAGCGTATACGATAACCCCGTTACTGGTCGGTATACTTTATCCATGAAATGTTCAATTGCGTTGCATTAACTAAACTAATTATTTAGCAATTAACGCTATTAATGTAGTAGCATCACGACTAGAATGTGACTTTAAGTCCTGAAAAAGTTTAGTTTAATACTTTATACATTTCGTGTTCGGTGGGGTTTTAGTTGATTTTTGATTTCAGATACGCATTTAACTGCGCGGCAAAATGAGTTATTGTATTTGAAGAACGAAGTTAACGGTAAACATCTGGTGATTGGAACCTATAATGTGAGTTTTAATAGTTTCTTATAGTTTTTTTAGTAAGTACTGAGTGCACCTATTTTTATATGTTTCAAAATTATTTTTATGTTTCCTTATTAATATTCAAACTAACCCGTGTCTTTGGTGCGCCAAAACTCGTTAATATCGCGCGAGAATTACTGTACATTTCTCCGGGATATAAGTTTTAAATGTCCTTCCCCGGATTTCAAAGTATGCCTATACAAAATTCATTATGCTATGCAAAATCGGTTTCATGGTTTGTGCGTGAAAAGTAACAGACATACAGAGGCCGCTTTCGCATGTAGGTAGTTTATGAATAACTATGGCCTAGAATGGATGTGTAAAAGTGGCCTAACAAACACGATAGCGCGAGATCAGAGATACCCTTTGATACCCTCTCTAATTTGAGTTTCAATTTATTGTTGTGTACGTAACTGTCAATTATTAATTTAGAATTATCCTTGGAGTTGGGTTGAGAAGAGTGAAAATGGCACGTTGATCGGCAACGGCGTGTCGTTCGCTCTTGTCGAAATTCTACAGGACAAGTTCAACTTTACGTACGATGTTGTGGTGCCTGAACAGAACTTGGAATTGGGCGGCCGAAATTACGGAGAGTCATTGGCTGATCTCGTCACAAATGGAGTAAGTTATTTAGGAACTGCATGTCACTAAGTGACAATGTTAGGGCTAGGGCCTGACTAAGTAATTAGGCTGTAGCCTGAAGGGCACTTAAATGGTGTCGTCGCATGCACTAGTGAATTTTAAAAAAGCTTAATTTGATGGTTAGCCTAGGGCGGTGAGAACATTTGATCAGTCGTGGTATAAATTTTATTATTGTGCGACCTGGGCTCATCATTCTATCTTTTTAACAAATCATCCTATCCTATTAGGTGAAAACAGGCATATGTCTCCTTACAAAAGTTTTATTGGCAGTTGACAATAAAAATAAGTGATGGACAACCAGTACGATAAAAACTTCCGGCCACAGTTTTACAAGCTCTTCTGCATTTTCTTGTATGTAGAAAGTCGACATGGGCGCCGCGTTCCTGCCGATACTTGTGAAGTTGAAGAGGTCATTGCAGTACTCGTTCCCGCTGGGCGAAGGGTTATGGTCGATGATGCTGAAGCGGCCCAAGGAGTCGGCGGCGGGATCCGGTCTCCTGGCGCCATTTGACACCTACGTCTGGTGCTTCATACTGGCCGCGGTGCTGCTTTACGGTCCTTGTATCACCCTACTGACGCGTTTCCGGTCTAACCTGATAAGGGACCACGAGAAGCCTATATCTCTGACACCCAGCGCTTGGTTCGTTTACGGAGCGTTCATCAAACAGGGAACTACTTTGGCACCGGATGCAAGTAAGTAGTAGTCTAATAAAGAAGTAGATTGTCTATGAGCATGATTAAAGTCAAACAATCGAGATTGAACACGTAGAAATCACACGTGTAAATGGTAGCACTCGCCTCGTCTCGCCATGAGACTGTCGCCCGAGAGCTCTCGGCGAGAGTGTACAGCCTCCATAAAAGTTTAGCTTCGCTTCCACAAGTATACTCGTAATATGCGTGCGATAGAAATATTTTTCTGTGTGGATGAACAAGTCAAAGAGTAGGCCCGTTTAACGCAAAGGTTGTTTGCGTTAAACGGGCTATAATTATAGCCCATCTACAGAATGTAACAAAAGTAGGTGAAAAATTTTTAAGGATGACATGTGTCCCTGATATAGAGTTTACTGTAAAAGTAGCAGCGTTAAAAGCGAATTTTTTTTTGTGATTTGTATGGCCAAACTCATGTCGCTCGGGCGCTTGGCCATACAAATCACGAAATTTTTTTTCTTCGCTTCAGCGCTGCCACTTTCACAGTGGACATACGATCCTTAAAATTTTATCCTTTCTTTTGTTACAACCTGTATAGTTATACCCTTTTGACGCCGTAAGCTGACACAAAACTGCATATGAAATGTCAAAATTTGTATGTAATTACGTGTCTCTAGTTATTTTGAACATACAATAGCTACTAAAGGTTTTACGGCGGGTTTTCCAAAACAAATTAATGACTTGTCTTAACGCCTTATAAAAAGGTCTATACCTGATACTTATAATTGTAATAATTTATTCTTACAGTAATCATATTTTATGGTGTATGACGGTTAGTAGGTATGTGTGTTTTCTGGTGTAGGTACGATGGTATCACTGCTAATGGTACATTTGTCATGTCAGTCCCACCTACTGTAATGATCGACCGACAAAGCAATCACGTAAAACGTGCTTCATTTTATGGACATGATTTTTTATCATTCGATTACATGGTTTTTACATTCCATCTACCATTAAATGCGTAGATAGCTAAATGTTTTGAAAGGTTTACGAATTGAAAAAAACCTATTCTTATTGTTAAGGTGCTTTATCACAATGGTCGATATTTAACATAGACCCTGATTTAAAGTCTCAACTCTAATGACCTTTTCTTATTATTTAAGTCTTTCTCATTGATATCATGAACAAAGATATATCTGTGTTCTTTAGTCCTACTAGCGCTCTAGGCAAGGCGCCCCGTAACATTCAAGCATACTAATATAGAAAATAAATAAGGCATACTAATTAAATCACAGACGTAAGTGGATGAAGCGGATAACTAACATTTTACAACATTCCAGTAAATGCTCATTCTCTTCTCATTTAATTTTTTATAAATCATTAGCTTGTCTATCTTGGTATCCGTGAAATCCATATTTTAATTTTGGGAAATCATTTTTGCGGTCCTAAAGCGTCCATTTATCCAGAAATCCGGCAGTTTTTAAAATTTTAGTTACCCGCTTCTTCCACCACGTTCTTCAATTGATCTGGTTATTGGGCTTAGGCTTTATAAGACGCAAAACGTTTAACTGGGGCCTTGGATGGTCAGCCAGCGTCGCCCACATAACCTTACCTAACCCAACACCGCTACAATGAACATACAATGAAAATTTTTCAGACACCACTCGAGTTCTCTTCGCCACCTGGTGGCTGTTTGTGATACTTTTGTCCGCCTTCTACACGGCCAACTTAACGGCTTTCCTCACTCTGTCCAAGTTTACGCTGGACATCGAATACCCTGAAGACCTTTTGAAGAAGAACTACCGATGGGTGGCGCCCGAAGGAGGCGCTGTGGAAATCGCCGTGAGAAATGTAAGAACGGGTACCGGCATTTTTCCGGATAACTTAAAAAAATATATACACATGATAATACCAGATGATGTCGCGACTCCGTTGCGCCAAAATTCATTTATAGCGCGGGAACCGTACACTCTTTCGGGATAAAAGTATTCAATGTCCTCCGGGGCAAATATTGCCACATTAAATTTTAGCAAATGAGTTTGGGCGTGAAGAGATAACAGCTACAGATAGACAAACCGATGTGGCGGTTCCCACAAAACGCCATAGTCCTGTGATATATATGCCGCTGAGCTTCGTAATCTTAAGTTCCGTTTCTTTTAGGCATATAGGTCGCAGCCAACTAGCTTAATTAGCCATGCAATCAACAGCCTGTTCTGCTGGTCACTGGTACCCGGGCAATGTAAATCTATTTTAGACTTGTATTGTGTATTCAATACGTATAAGACACCCATTATCACTTTGTTTTGTGACAGCCTGTATAGAAGTTTCATTAATATTCTAGCCTAACGACGACATATTCTATTTGAACAAGATGGTCGCGAACGGCCGCGCACAATTCCGCTCAGTGAGCTCTGACGAGGATTTCTTACCGTATGTTACTAGCGGGGCTGTGCTCATCAAGGAACAGATCTCCGTCGACAGTCTGATGTACAGGAATTATCTGAAAAAAGCTAAGGAGGGCATAGAAGAAGCGGATAGGTGCACTTTCGTTGTCGCACCGAATATTTTCATGAAAAAGAGCCGGGGTTTCGTATACCCGAAGAATTCTACGCTGAAAATGCTTTTTGATACAGTGTAAGTTTTACGTTATTATGCAGCTGATTATAATGCTTTTCTTCATAATAGGCTATAACCTTCGATCAAATATTAATAAGATGCACAGATCCCTTTAAAATTGAATAAAATAATGGCACGAAGACTATCTGTCGCAAAACAACTTGAATCAAAATCAAGTGTATTGAAAAATAAAACTTAACTTAATGAGTTAAGTTTTATTTTTCAATACACTTGATTTGAAGAGAGAGAGAGCTCATGATCGTACAAAAGTTAAAATCGCGGTCTCGGAGCGACTAAGAGCGGAATAGCCCTTTAGCGCGGTTGTGAACACACACACGTGTGACACACGAGCACGATTGTGTAGGTCGAAGGCTTGGCTGTGCTCGCCGATCAACGTTCGCATTTGATCAACTCGTTGACAAATAGTAGGGAGTCCAAGAGGGGAATTTTGAATTTATTCGAGCGTGTCACATTAAGCCTGTGTAGGCTTTGTACATGTCTCTCGTCTCGTTATGTAGAGCCTGTGTTCAGTAGAATATTTCCGTGACCCATGTTAAGTATAACACGGTTACATTAGCTAGTTGACCTCGATAAAGTAAAAAACATAAAAAAATCTTAAAAAACTAGCCAAAATATCGTATCCGATACAAGGTTACAATTGGCTAGTTTTATGTTGCTGTTTTTGGACATTTTCTTTTTTTATACATATCTTTATTAAGGTCAACTGTGTAGTTAATGTGGCCTTATTAAACCATAGAAAATTTCTCACCAGTTTTAAAATCCTTTGACTATTCACGCCGATCCTGCTTCGATTTGTCATCGGGGGAATAAAAATCTTTTTCAGGCTGGTAAGTTTGGTGCAATCTGGCATAATAGAGTTCCTGGAGGGCAGGGATTTGCCGAGCACGAAGATATGTCCACTGGATCTTCAGTCGAAAGACCGTCAGTTGAGGAACACGGATCTGCTTATGACGTATTATGTGATGTTTGCAGGGCTAGCTGCAGCCATTGCTATATTCTGCGGTGAAGTGAGTATTAAAAATACGTGGAGGAATAAATTTCTATGAATTTCTGTAGTTAAGAGGATACACCAGCGGCTAGAGAAATGAGAAATATGTATTTGTAATATCTCTTACTGTCATACCACCGGGGAGGCCGATTTATGTATTTTTTTTATTCAAAATGAAAGAAAGGATTAAGCTGTGTCCCAATGTTTTCCTTTTTTCAAATAATCAAGCCAAATTTGTTTTCCGGATGTTTGAACGCAGCGAAAAATCTGTCCATTTTTTCAAGTTTTTGAACGTTCAAATCACTTTTAATCATTAAATTTAAAAAAAAGAAAACATAGACATGCTAATAGTGGCCACTAACATTCATTAAAAAATATAACCCTACCGGCATTATCCAGGGAGGAAACAGGAGACAACGTTTGTATGGAAAAAATGCCCGTGTCAGAACTTAGCGGTTTCCATCTTAAGAGTCCCCTAAACTCGAGTTTTTATACAAAACTGTAGATAAATGTTAAATAACATTTAAATATTAACTAGGTGTTTATATCCGTCTTAACAATGTAGTTTTTTAAATGAAAGGTAGAGATTAATTCCATACTTTGTTACCTCTTTGCGCCCAAACCGCTAAACCAATTTCGCTGAGTCCCGGACGGACATAGGATACTTTTTCTCCATATTTAGAATCTTTAATCATCTGGTAATAATGAAATAGTTAATGAAATTAAATAAGATAAAATTATTTTATTCAAAATGGGTAACAATAGCCACACTTTTGAATGTCAAAACTACGGTGCCTACCACCGGTTCGGTTACTAACTCGCTAAGAAGAGCGTAAGAAACTAGTAATTTATTTTCCGTCCGTCCATTACCTCTTTATTTTCCATCTTACTATTATATTTTCTGTAAGATGAAGTCACACCACCTCTAACATAATAGCTTAACCACAACCGCTGTACCGCGTCCTAGGATAGTGGGACGGGGCGGGGGACTACCAACGTGTTACGGCTGTACCGAAACGGGGCGTGTGGGGCGTGCGGAACGGGGAGCGAGCGGCCCCTGGGCACGCCCACACTACGCAGCGAGGATTTGAGATGATATAATATAGTCTACAATTACCTGAAGTATTTTTTCATTTCACCTGGTTGTGGACATGTTCGAGCCGGACCATCCGGCTCGAAGGACCATGTGACCCCGCTGCGTAGTGTGGGCACGCCCAGGCGCCGCTCGTTCCCCGCTCCGCGCGCCCCGCACGCCCCGTTGCGGTGCAGCCACAGACGAATTAACCAGATAATTCGTCTGTGAGTGCAGCCGTTATATCGGTGTTGATGGCCAACTGACACAGTAGCATGGCCGATAACCACAGTAACCCTCCCCCGCCGCGCTCCCAAGGCGCGGTATAACTCTTGTGGTCGAGCTATACCACGCCGCACGCGGCAATGCGACCACACGGATCATAATTTTCGTCATGAAATTTTTTATTGTTTAATAAATTTAATACATAATTAAAGTAAACAAAAACATTCACGTTCCACAGAACTGACGTGTTCCATGAGATTCCATAAGATTTTATATCGGATTTGTACAGCGCCACCTAGCGATGCTCACGGTCACATGGATAAATCCCATATAAAAATCCTAGTAAATGCGAAACGCGTTCACGATCGAATGTCAAAAAAACTCGTACTCGGTACTCTGACCTCTGAATTTTTAAAACGTCGCGTCCTATGGCAAAATGTCGTGTTGTGTCCTGCTGCTTCAGTGCAGTGCTACCTTAACTTAATCGAGATGAAAATGCTTAAAATATTATGTTGTTCTCTTTTAGGTGATTTTCAAGAGACACTACCGACTACAAGTGAATAAGAAGAAATCGAATTCAGAGAAGAAAACGAAGAAAGGGAATAAATTGAAGAAGTTCAGTGATTCTAGTCGTCCACCGCCTTACGAATCTTTGTTCGGGAAACGATCTAAGGTTCGATTCACCGATGACTCCGAAAAGAGAATAATAAATGGCAGACAGTATTGGGTTACCAAAAACGAATATGGAGACACTAAGTTGATACCCGTGGGTACACCGTCGGCTTACCTTTACCGATAACAGAAAAGGAAATCGGTAGATACCGAGGGGCTTAGCACGGCGACCGAAGAACAGACCGAAGAAAATGACAGATAGTAGGGATAAACTGACAGATTTCCCTTGTGGACCCGTCACTTAGTCTATATTGATGTAAAATGAAACATATATCAGGGTTGCCATGCGAGAGCCGCAGAGCCCCGATTTTAATACAGACCTCTTTCTTTTTAACTTTTTTTATTATTTTCTTAATAACTTTGTATCTTACTTTGTACTAGTCATTTACACACTGTTTTACGAGCAATACAGTTTCAATCATTTTTTGTACTTTATTTATCAATAACAATTACAAAATACAGATTGTTCGGCGCAATATAAACTTTTGCAAGTTTTACCGTGCGTCGTTTAGTCGGTGTGCGTCGGCACACATTACAGAATGTACACTAACAATATTATTCTATTTACATTCATCATCAATTAGATGATTAATGTTAATAGAAGTGTTGTGAAGTGTGAATCGACTTACACTAATTTTTTTAATGTCTTAAATAAAACTAAATTTCAAAATGAAACAACAGAATATTATGTATATTTAATTATTTGCACATTATAAGAATACAATCACTGTTATCTTTTTGTTTTGACTCGCGGTTCTTGTGATTTCTTATTTACTATGATTTCAGTGTTGCCATTCTAAAATTTCTATTTACTATACAAATGCTCACAGCCTTAATATTAACAAACGAGAAATAAATCATGATTGAAGGCTAGGCCGCGCTAGTGAGGCTCCGACACTTCGCTTCTATAGAACCGACATAACTTTAGGTAAAACATAAAATGCAGGTTGTAATTGAAGAACATAAGTGGAAGAAGAAGATAAAAAAAATTTAAAAACTCCCAGATTTTTGCGTTAATGGATGCTTTTGGACCTGAAAAATCATTTAAAATAAAAATAATTTTGGTTTAATGTTTTGTTAGGTAAACTAACTAATTAACGAAACAGGTAAGTTACAAGATTTTTAAAAATTTTATGGAAATAAATTTGTATATACTTGAAGGTTGCAAAATATTAGTTATCCGCTTTTTCCACTAATGTCTTCAAATATGTCAGTTCTATGGAAATGGCAGAGCCGTATTCTTCGGAGCCGCATGATGTCATTTAACACGGTCTTACCTGTGTCATGTACTGATAGGTACATGTGGTTGTCTTTGTATTTAAGGTGTCAAGATATTTCACAGGCAAAGACAGCTACATGGACTGATATTTTTTATTTTATTATAAAAGTCTGTCTCTTTTATACCGGAAGTCAGAATTCGTAAAATCTTTGCAGACATCAATAACATTTGTTTGAATTTGGGAGTGGTCACACTGAGAGTTTTATACGCGTAGATTTTTTCCGCTTGTTCCGTAATACATAGAACTATGAGTATCGGCACTGGCGGTAAAAAATCCTTAACATTTTGTCAAGGATTTTTTTACCGCCAGTGCCAAAAAAAAAAATTCGCAGAGCGGACATTCCGCTGTAGCATACATTTTATTGATATATTTAATAGAGCAACAAACGAATTATTTTTACCTACCTACATAATCCAACTTGAAATCTTCGTAAGTTATTAGCCAATATTAGCTAATTTTATAGTCATAAAGTATTTCTATATTCCATCTAGCTTCAAAAAAGTTCATTTAAGGGACTTCACTACGCGAAATTCCGCAGCAACACTTCATTTTCTATAGAACTGTCGTCGTAGAAACGTGAGTTTGATGTTTTACAAACGTCACTTCTATGGAACATGAACGTAGAATAAGAGAAGTTACAAAGATACAGATCGGGGATCAAAGTCATTTGGTCGGGTTATGTCAAACTCAGCCGACAGATCACGACTAACATTGACCAAATGGCTCTCTTTCAATTTCCCCCATTATACGTATATATTATACAACATATAACACACTGATAGCCGTTGCTGTTGATGACAAGTTGTTTATAAATAAGACACGCAAAAAACTTTAAAACCATGATTTTTTTAATATACAATTTTAACATTATGTTTAAATGCAAAATATTTGGTGTTTATGTATATTTAGTAGAGGCGTAGTTATTTTCTTACATACATTTTTGGGCTTGAAAGTATTTTATTTTTAATGGCCTGATGTTACAATTTTTCTTAAATAAACCATTAATCTCTATCTTTACACAAAAAAAATTAAATTTCAATTGTTTCTCTAACAGATTTAGCTAATTTTCCGGACTGACACAAAGTTCACCGTTATCTAGTTAGCCAAGTACTTCTCAATTACATCAGGTAAAATCACTCTTATTTTACTATGAATTTCTTTTAAATATTGTATGTAGGTATTTACATAAAGAAAAACAAAGTATAATAAATTTTAAACTATTACTATTTTTACAAAACAAATATTCGTTACATAATTTGCTTTGGTTTTATGATAGAAATTAATTTACGCGAGAATTAAGTTTTAACTAAGTTTATACTGATTGTTCCACCACTTGACTTAATATTATATTTCGGCACTCAGCAACTGTACGAATAAAGTACTATCAATTCTTAAGTGAGCGTTGAGATAAAACATTATCTTATATATCTATTTATCTACCTACAGTACGCGAGTGCACAAGTAGCACTGACCTTCTGAATTTTAAAAATTTTAAGATTTTATATTGAATATCATTATATCTTAAAACATTATAGTTTTTTGGAACAAATCGCTACAGCACATGACCCAAAGTTATTTAATGAATTACCGAATTTTGGACACAATTGCCTATTGTTAATTCTGTAAAAAAGTTTAAGGACCAATAAAAATTTTCGAAAAAAAAACATAGTCGACAGGCAAATCTACGCTCAGAGTGCCGTGTGCGAGTTTTTTTTTTTGATATTCGACAGTTAACGGGTTCGCGTTTACTAGGATTTTTATATGGGATTTGTACATGTGACCGTGAGCATCGCTAGGTGGCGCTGTAAAAATCCCATATAAAATCCTATGTAAGCGCGAAACGCGTTCACGATCGAATGTCAGAAAAAACTCACACTCGGTACTCTGGTCTTTGATCTGGCATACTCTCAGCTGATTTTAAAAGACTTCAGCAGAAAATGATGTGCCTCAAAATAATAGAACAGTTTTTGTAAAACGTTCTCATAATGTATAATGTAAACATACCATGTTTAAATATACCTTGATACTTAATTTTAGATATACAGGTTTTACTAGATTAACGTTGTAACTGTCGTTAATCTAGTAAAACCTGTATATGCCTGCTTCAAATATTTTAACAACAAAGTTGATTGTTCACAATACTAAAAACCTTAACTTGTGCAAGATATTAAACAATCCTAGCAAAGAATTTTAATGAATTACCTTTACAATAAGCTTTATACGAGCGCGCACACATTTGTTGACAGTTACAAAGTAGAAAAGTACAAATAGGTCACATCAAACGTGGTATAGAAATATTCGTTTATGCAAAGAATTTTTAGAAGAAATAAATAATATAATTCGTTTCAAAAAGAAGAACATTTTATACGAAAATAAATACCACAACTATACTGCATTAATAACTTAGTCTAATATTTATTTTAATATTTACAAATTGCTAAATATTTTCGTTCCCAATTTTCTAACGGTAACGTCACTAATTGAATATTATATACAAATAAAATGTATATTAAACTATTTAATAAATCATTATTCTAAAGATTTAACATTAATTTTGTCATTAACTAATTCTTCTTAAGGCTCTATACGTACTTGTACGTTAGCTGTGTGTTGTGGCCCTTAGGCCGATATCGCCGGCTTCAGCCCCAGTGGCTGTCAGACGGTTAACCTCACTTCCATCATCGGAGACGGCAGAAGCGATCTGTAAAAAGAGATGCAAAAGCTTATTCCCCTGTATAAATACTTACGATTTGAAAACAGCCGTGATCGGTGAATAACTTTATCATTAATATATATCTTTATAGTATAATTTCGTATCTATAAGTCATGGACAGAAAATCATTTTTAAAGAAACGATTATGGAAAGCGAAATGTGTTTGAATTTGCCCCTAGAGTTGCCAATATCGCAAAAGGTTAAAAAAAAACTAGACGCATACACAAACAAAAACTGAAACAGAATGGTGACTAACTGTCTGAGTTTTGTCCGGTGAATTTTTAATGAATATATATTTATATACCTATCACTATTTGAAATTACAACACTCTCCCTAAAAGGGATATCTTACCCGCATTCTAGAGCGTCTAGATTCCTCGTGGCGCCTGCGGCGGGCGCGTTCCCCACGTTCGAGCTGACGGACTCGCTCCTCGACCCCATGTTCCTCTGACGGCACATGTACGGCGTCACCGCCGGCGACGGGGTCGCCTGCTTCTGGAATTCACAGGGCACTAATCAGTACAGCCGGATCACCATATTAATACAAAAAACAGAGCCTTAACTTGCCTATAACAAAATATGATTTATACTTTATAACTTTTTGAGTGTGTTTTTTTCCCCCTCTAACTTCGTGTCACTTCCCTCTTAATACAAACTTTCCCTGGACAATCGAGAATATATCATCTCCAAAAAAAATTAGTTAAATCAGTTCATCAATTCATGGTCTACTTTAAGAAAGACTAACAAAATTTGAATTAATTTTTGTTAAGTAACCCCCTTATTTATGGAAATATTTAAGCCATGTTTAACTTAAAAAGGTTCGTTGTCCCATTCTGTCGTATAACGTTTTCAATATTCATGAAAGGGACAGCGAACCTTGATTAGTTAAGCTTAAATATTTTTATGAATAAATAGATGATACATGATACATCTATTTCATTTCCAGTAGACACATTCGAAGTGTAATCAGAGTGGTGGTATGACTACAAATTACAATTATTTTCGTGCGATGTTTTTCTCTCGTGTTCTCACCTAAAAATGTACGAAAGAAAATAATACTATGCGGTTGATTCATTTTTGAAATCCCTTCGAAAGGTGTAGATTTGTTATCGTATTTAATATATTATGCGATCGTTAAAACGATTATCTTTATGACATCGATCGCATTACCTAACAAGTATTGCCTTATTACCCATAACGATGCGTAATTGCCGCTTTGTACTCAAGTATTGTTTTACTACTCACGTAGGAAAAGGTCAAAGCTATTTCGTAAATCATGTCTTTAAGTATGCACTCTTATTGATTTGATGACATTTCAAACGTCCGATATTTTAAAAATTCAAAAGCCTCAAAGGTAAGCAGAGCTTTCTTTGTTGTTAGATGTATTTGTTTTCAAATGTAGTGCATATGCAAACTATTTAGTAAAACATTTTAACGATGACTGTACAAACATTTTTCCTACTTTTAAGAATTATTTTTTAAATAAACCACAGTGCCGAGTGCGAGTTTTTTTTCACTTTCGAGCGTGAACGCGTTTTACGTTTACTATGATTTTATATGGGATTTGTACAGCGCCATCTATCGCTAGGTGGCACTGTACAAATCCTCACTCACGGTCACGTCTACAAATTCCATATAAAATCGTAGTCGTTCACGGTCGAATGTAAAAAAAACTCGCACTAGGCACTCTATTTATAAAGACTTCAATCCCTTTACATCGTAGCAACTGTAGTAATAACATAGAGGAATTATACCTAGAGTAGCGGATCCCATACAAATCAGCGTGTCCGTAGTTTTTAGTTCACATCTGACCG
>JAOTAV010066049.1:0-14112 GCA_026546445.1 Cyclargus thomasi | reverse complement strand
CAAGTAATGACTAGTAATAGATGTTGTTATGTCAACGCTACTGAACATAAAATTCATAAATTTTCGGCTTGAATTTTTCAAACTGTTTTATGCTAACGCTACTGCGCAGGGAAACAGGAGGGTGGGTGATATAACTGACATTTCGAGCCGAGTGCCTAGTTGACTCGCAGGAGTTATACATATAAAATGTTTTGTCATGTCAAAATAGCACAGATTAAAAACAAAACACAATAATTACTGTCAACAAACACAAGAAAAAAATATTGACATGTTAGGGTCAATAGAGATGAGGAGATAAATCGGAAAACGTCGAGAAAACATGTAGACAAAATTATCACGATGGCTTATCTTAGCGCCGCAGGCAACCTGAAACGTAGCCGAGAGATGGAACATACATGACATATACCGAATGACATCGGTACGTCAACTGGCTCTCTTTTTGCCCCCATGGTACTAGAGTTTACTTTGCCCGCGTGAAATTGTCACACGGGAGCATTTAATAGGAATAACAGTCCTTTAATTTAAGGGCCTGTTTCACAGCTTACTGTTAATGTTTCTGTTAGGCTATCGACAACTTTTTTGACAGATTCTCCATACAAAATCTGTCAAATAAAGTTGTATCTGTCAAATAAATAAACTATCTGCGGTGTCTAGCGGTGAAACAGGCCCTTAGTCTAATATCCTATCTCGGTATGTGTTTCATTAGATTCCGTTCGAGTTTTTGCGTCGATGACCTATATGTGTCCTAACAAACTTTCATAGTTATATAATACTAGCTTTCGCCCGCGGCTGCGCTCGCGTGGACTACGAATCTCGCGTAAAAAAAACTAATATTTTGGAAACATTATGTTTTTCTGAGACCGAAAGTAAACTATGTAGCCAGCTAATTCTACGTCAAAAATCAGGTCGATTGTTAGCTTTGTTAGCGCGTAAAGGAAGGAAGTATAAAACACACTTCCCCGTTTATAATATTATAGTATATAGTATAGTATGGATAGATAGGAAATTGGATGTATAATCACTTAAATACACTTTAACAAGATGCAGCCCGCAACTTTGTTGCGCCAAAATAAGTTAATCGCGCGGGAACCGTATATTTTTCCGAGATAAAAAGTACCCTATGTCCTTCTCCAGCCCCCCAACTAACTTCACACAAAAAACCACGTCATAAAGTTGCTCCGTTGGGGCGTGAAGAAAGGACAAACAAACACACTTTACCATTAATAATATTCGTACGGATAAATAAAGAGTTGCTTTTGTATTTTTTGACCGTGTCTGAATATTATTCCAAACAAGTTCTTACCAATGTGAATGATCTGTGCGGCTAAAAATTGGTTCCTTTCCGTTCCTGTAGTCCCAGATATTTAGGGCTGCGTCGTCGCCTGCGCTCGCTACCTGGAACTGTCTGTAAAATAAGGGTAAATACACAATATCAGAGGGTCTAAACTCTAAGGTTATCAAAACGGCTAGGCTACTGCACGTTGTATTAGACTTCTGGCTGTCGTCTGCGTTTTAGAGGTGTTCTAGTTTTAGTGTTTAAATTTTTTTCTGGTCCATCACAATATTTCTAACATTAGAGACAGACAGCGACACGACACTTTACCTCCATGGAACTGAGTTTTAAAGGCGTCAGTATCACGTCCGTAAGACCGTCATATTCACGTCTGTAAAACGTCAGATTTATTTTTGTCATCTTCCGCTTTAAGGAACCTGGAGGACAGTAGAACGTTTTTACGGTAAAATGCGACAGCGATACGCGGCACGATACTGCATTTCCATGGAAATTTCGCGTGTTGCGGTAACAGCCTCAGCGCTCAGCACTTACCTATTAGGATTGAAGTCTATATCTCTGGCCAGTTGTCTATGCGCGTTGTCTATGCTCCAAGCGGGCTTGGTGCCCTCTGTGCGCGTGTCGAAGCATTTTATATGCATGTCCTGAAGTACCGCAAACTGTAAAAAAAATATTAAAAGTATGTAATATAGTATAAATATAAATTTATAAAATACTAAGTGCCTTTTTCACCGCATACAGATAGTCTATTTATTTGACAGATACAACTTTAACTGGAGAATCTGTCAAAAAAGTTGTGGATAGCACACGGTGAGTAATTGTGTTCTATGAGATAGCCTAATAGAAACTTTAATAGTAAGCGGTGAAACAGGCCCATTAGACTATTTCGTTTTGTCTATTTTACCAAGGTGGAAATTAATGATGTAATATTTCCTTAATTAATAAAGTTTGAAGTTTTAAAGTTTGAAGTTTAAAACAGAGCCATTTGACGGACCTACATCATTTCGTCGGAATATGTCAATATTAGTCGTGACATAACTAGACTAAACCAGTGAAATCCGCAATCAGGCACTGTTTCGACTTCCCTGGCGACATTTTGGGCGTGTGTTTTCTGTATAGAGTTCAAGGTAAAAGTAGCAGCGCTAGAAGAGTGACTTTTTTAATTTTTTGTATGAGCAAATCCATAAGTCATGAGACGCTGCTGCTTACGCATGCAAATCACAAAAAAACACAGAAAAATATCTAGTTCTTGTGTTATATATACTGTTTTTCACTACAGATAAGGGCAAAATTATTGTAAAACATTCGCATTTCTTAAACATCACACAATAAAGAAAATTTTCAAAGCCAAAACCAAAAGGTATTCGCTTCTTTGTAGAATCGCCATACAAAATGGAAATGACGTAGGCGTTCGTTACGCCTTATGTCAATTCCATACATTTTGTTTGGCGATTTTACAACGAATCGAAAACGTTTAGGTCTTGGCTAACCCCCCTGGCTATCCCCAGCGTCGCCTCCCTCCCTAACGGCGACACCGGTCTCACCTGGCTATTCCCCTGCGGCGACCACTTCCCGCCAGTGAACTTGAGCCGGGATCGTGCGTCGGGCGCCGCACCACACACCCTCGCGCCGGTGCTCACGTCCACGACGCCCACCGCACCGTCCGTCACCATCCCCACACGTGTACTGTCACTTGGGTGCCACTCCGCACAACGGATCTCCTCTTCCGGTTTCTGAACGTGAAATCAGATAAAAAGCTAGTTTCTTAGCAGGCGCTGCTCGCTGGGCTAGTTCCTGAACTGGTGGTGGGTGATTGTTTTAATGTTAAAAAAATCATTTTAACGATAAAATTACTTTGTACGATACTTATCACACAGGAATATAAACACAGCAACCATCTCAATAAGTATGGACTTCAATACATATAATAAAACTGTAAAATTGGCTTGTTTGTAGATTTACTATTTTTACGACATAATCAATGTTGGGGGGCTAAGGAACGGTAAAAGAACACAAATGGACAGAAAAAATGTCTGTTTGTACGCGCTTATCTCCGGAACTACTGGACGGATTTGAATAAATCTTTTTTTGTTTAATAGCTATTAAATGTTGTCAACATACAGGATACACCGTACCGTACATTTTTCAAAACCCGGGAAAATGTACTGTTCCCGCGTGACATAAAAATTTTCGCGCAACGAAGTTGCGGGCATCAACTAGTGTATAATAGATGTTTTCACGTAAACACCCCACGGGAAAAGTGAATAAAAGTTCTGTAGGTACATTTTTAAAGTTCAGAATCAGTTATCCATTGTTGTGGATGAAGGTTGCCAGGTAAATCGCACCATCATAGATTTTTATGATTACAGATTTAAAAGAAAAGAATTACTGAACATTTGTTTTTTTTTTAATAAAAAAAAATGTTCTACCTCTGGTATGATAGTTATCAACAACTCCATGTCCTCTGCGTTCTTTCCTTGTATTGTGCTTAATTCTTCCAAGTTTTTCGGAATCACCTTAAATTAATGTAATAATTTGAAATATTAAGGTTTCAATTGGATTAAATATATAAGCGTACAGTGACGTAACTATATCGTTCGAGGCCCGTGGAAAATTTGTTTTCGTTCCACTATGTCAAACCAATACAGTCTAGGCGGGCTGATCGGGGGCCCCTTCCGGCTGGGGACCCGTGGCTTTTTGCCGGTTTGCCACCTTGTAGTTACGCTACTGTAAGCGTATAACATAACTGAGTGAAAAAACTGTATTAAAAATTTTTGCATAAATATCTTGGAGGAAGTATTTAGATATATATATTATGGTCAAAATAATAAAAATACTCATACAAAAAATAACTTTACGGTGTCAGTTTGTAGCTAGCATATTGAAAATGTCACATGACAAATGAAATCAGTAAACCTTGAATGGTTACATCCTATCTGAATATTTTAATTTGTAAATTGTAACACAACAATATTATTACAGTAACAAATTATGGACAAGAAACTTACATCAAGAGTAGGCAGCTTGAAGATGGAGACTCCCATGGTGCATTGTGACGTTTCTGGATCATAGGAATTGTGTGTGGTGAGGAGGGTTGCAGCATCATGCGGGGAGCAGCGGAGATGCCAGATCTCACCAATATCATGTTTGAATACCTACGACAAGACATTGATATTTATTGTGGTTGTAATTAAAAAAAAACTACTTTTGTAACATTTTATGCTGATTCTTTGAATGTTTTGTTAGGCTTTCTTCATAAATGGCTATCTAATGCAAAAGTATGTAGCTGTGCTTGTGTCGAAAATAGGGTTACCAGATGAAAAAATGAAAAGTCTGGAGAACAGGCCTGATTTCCAACAAAAGAGGCTTAAGGTCTTTTGCTGATTATTCTTCTTAAACAGACCATTTGAAAGTCATCTTATTTTTGTTTATACAAACTTAAATATATAAAATTGTATTTTATATTCAATCTGAAAAGCCTGAGATTTGCCAAGTCTGGCCGCATACCTGATAAAAGGCAATAAAGCCTGAGATCTCAGGCTAAATCCTGAGATATGGTAACCAGTGGCGTAACTATACCGTTCGAGGCCTGTGGCAAATTCGTTTTCGTTTCTCTATGTCAATCAAATACAAAAACACGTCAAGCGATTATTGTATGAAATAATTGCTTGCCACTTGTCTAGAGGGGGCTCATTGGGGGCACCTTCTGCCTGAGGCCCTTTTGCCGGCTTGCCATCTTGTAGTTATGCGCCTATGTTACTCTCTATCCTTTCAATTAAGTTTATGCCAAAAATCAAGTCAATTGATTCTTTGACTGGACGAGTAAATTTTCACATTTATAATATTACTATGGATATGATTTATTAATAATTATTGAAATAAATGGTTACTTTAGTATGCAGTGCCCCAGTGTCCTCCTCCAGCTCGACTACATGGACCTGGTTGGTCTGTGGTTTTAGGCTTTGGGTGCCAATCAGGAACCGGATGGCATCGCTTTCCCCGTACTGTGGTGACAATGCCCGGGTCTAGAAACAATCAGAAAAACAAAATTAAGTAAAACAAATTCATTTGACGAGTTAGTAAGCACTATGGAGCCACTAATTGATAATTTTGAAGTTAAAACAAATAATAATGGAACAAACATAAAATCTTTACCTGATGTTCTAGTCCATAAATAATCGAGTTTCCCTCGTCCATACTTAGTGCTTATAGGTTTTATTGGAACCTCATAAATTTTAGTGTTTAAATTACTCTCAATAAATGCTAATCAAGACAAGAATTTAATCCGAAAGACAAAATCCCAAATACTTCGTAAAATTTTTATTTTTCTTCTTCTTATACTTTCTTATTTGACAGTGACATTGGCAACTGACATACATGTTTTTTTTTAATTTTATTTATTTGGCGGTTTGGCTATAACAATGGCCAGTGTCAAGTAAAGGCGGGAAAACAATTTTCTTGTACTAATAATTTTTAGCAAAGTTACTTGAATTTTGTAAAGTCTAAAGTCAAGTCAGAGTAAAGATAAAACGTCAATACAGACAGAGCCAAGTCAGTCGATTTAGTAAAGCGGTAGAAGCTTTACTAAAACTTCGAATGGAGTTTTGGAGGGGAATACAAAATAGCACGTTTCTTGAAGTTGTATCACTCCACTCCACACTTGTGCATGACAACGAATGTTTAATATTCGATATTCTTCAAATGATACAAATTTAACAAAAAATACAAAACACACAACGTCCCTCTCTGAAATCTCCGCCAAAACTCCCTGATACATGTTTGTGGAGCAGGAGAGGAGAGGAGAGAAATGATGTGTTATATCGTAAATATATGCCCAAAAATTGTGCGAAATTTGACGCATGTACGCCTTCATTGGCCTCTGCTGATCGCTGGCCGACCAAGGGACCGATTAAACATATGTAACCGGCAAGAATTTGCTCACGACATTTAGTAGTTATTTGATCTTCATTTTTATAAAATATCATTAAATCAAGTAAAATTTCATGATCATAACAAGATTTTTTTTTTCTAATCTTTCATTTAGTACAAATATCATCCGAAATTAGGACACTTAATTTTAAAAAGCAGGCAACTTTGAGATGTTTTTCTATCAAGTCAAGTTGAACCTATATCGTTAATTAACATATTATATAATATATTTTTTCAGCATTTAGATTACAATTTTTTATGTCTTTTTTACATTTTAAATGGGCCCCTTAATTAAAAAAACAGGCCAAGTGCGAGTTGGACTCGCGCACGATGAGTTCCGTACCAGTACAAAGCTGGATAAAAGCAACTCCGCCACGCCGCTGATGTCGAACGCGTCAGATTTATCAATATTATTATGCATCTTATTATGTAACGAAAACGCAGAAAACATATTTGTTGTATTAGAGCCACCGTTAAATATTTAATTTATTTTGTTTTAAGTTTTTGTTGTTATAACGGCAACAGAAATACATTTTCTGTGAAAATTTCAACTCTCTGGCTACCGTTCTTGAGATACAGCCTGGAGACAGACGGCCGGACAAACAGACAGACAGACAAACATCGAAGTCTAAGTAAAAGGGTCCCGTTTTTACCCTTTAGGTACGGAACCCTATAAATGGACTTAGTAGCAGGCTTAGTGTGGACATGCTTTAAGTATACTTTTACGTGCCGCGCCTCGCAAGTGCCACAAACATGTACTGGGAGTGGGATATGGAGAGCTCGCTTCTGGCTTCTGTCGCTCAATGATCCAAATTCTACCATATTGCATATTAAAAAAGGAAATAACATCAATTTTGCAACAAAAAAGGAAAGAGAACGTCAAACTTTTGCATATATTCCATTATCTTTGCTTTTGCAGTGTTACTCTTCATTTTTTTAACATGTCAAACGGATGGCGCGATAATAACTATTACCTGCTACTACACCCTCGCTCCCAAGGACAATTTCGCCGCCCCTTCATTAAGCTTTTTTTTTTCCTTGTACAATTTTTCACAAACATTAAGAGCGATTTTATTATTCGGAACTTAATATGAATTACCTATAGCCTAAAATAAAGGAATTTTAAAAGGTATGTGCCGTAGGTCCGCCAAGGAGTAGTTACGGACAGACCGCAATTTAAAAATCGAATACACCATGCGGTGGTATGGTACCAATGTTTTACGGCAACATTACTACATCCTTAGTAGTGGCCTGTTGGAGAGCCATATTGCGATTTACGACACGAATGGGCAGCTCGACCGGAGAAATACCGTAACCTCACTGAAAACCGATGTAAAACAGTGCTTGCACTGTTTTTCGTAGAGTGATAGAGTTAACCGGAAGCATATCACCCGGCACCTCTAGTCCCTTTCCCTATTCCGTCATAAAAGGTCGATGTGACGAACAGACACACGGATGTCGCACTGTGAAGTTTCCAAACTCTAGTCAAACTGCGCATCGTGGATCTAGACCCCGATCAGCAGCTGATGATGAGCTCGTAATCTGTAATGAGTCATTCTGGTGTAAGTTTCGTCACATAGGATGTTCCCACGGCTATCGCACTTGTCGTTCCGGACTGCTATCGCCCGGCTTATTTCACACAACAGCCCCCGTGCCATATCTATAGTCGCTGGCGTTGTTTCAAGTTGAAATAATAAAGAAAGCTATAATATTTAGAGCGTGGCCGTGTCTTAATGGGTAAGACCTTTGGTTCGCACTTGTGAGAGTGCAGATTCGAAACCCGGTGGAGGCGTGTGCCAAAGAGACATTTTCCGATCTTGAGTACATAATACGGATGCTCATTGCTGTGGGAGAGCAATGCTTCAGAACCAATGGGCCGGCTCGACCAGAGTGATATCACGGCCTCACAGAAAACTGGCGTGAAACAGCGTTGTGCTGTATTTCGTTCAGTGAGTGAGTTTACCGGTGGCCCTATTTCCGTAATCTCCTATCCCTATTCCCTTATAAATGGCCGGCAACACACCTGCGACTAAGGATGTTGCGAGTGTCCATGGGCGACGGCAGTTGGTTTCCGTCAGGTAACCAGATAAAGATCTACTCGTTTTCCCCTTTAACATAAAAAAACGCGTTTGGGAGTGCATTGCCGGCCTTTTTAAGAAGGAATAGGCTAAACGGAAAAGGGTTAGGGGATAAGGTATTGGGGGTTCGGCCTCCAGTAAACCTACTCACCCAATGAAATACAACGCGAGCGCTCGTCCACGCCAGTTTGAGGCCGTGGTGTTTTCCAGTCAGCCGTCACATGTGTGCTGAAGCATGGCTCTCCTATGGCGGATATCAATGACTTGCAAGTTGCAGTAGGGATAACCAGAATGCCATTAGTGTAGTAAGTAAAATAATCGTTAGTCATCCCGCAAGGGCTACTCCCTTAGTTCTTCCATAGAGGAATTATTAATTGGTCTATGGTTCTTCCAAGCAACCACCAGAAGCAATGACTGTCAAACCTACCTACTGCCAAAAAGAGAGTTTAAATATCAAGAGACATGCCACTATTAATCGTCTTTTATTGATGTAAGTTATATTTCTACCTTTATTTTATGCCGTTTACCGTTTTATGCGTCGCCTGCAACTCTATTGGACGGCTTGGACCGTACATTTTGTCACTTTATTGTCACAAAATATAATTGTATCTAATGTAAATAATTATTTAATGTTGAATTTTCTAGCTGAGACTCGAGTACGTTTACAGCAGCAGTTTACGAGTTTACAGCACGCGACGTCACCGTCGATGAAATTATTTTGGCCTGATAAAATGCCACGGTATGACTTAGATTTGCTGTACGCCAATACAGAGCAGCGGCGACATGGGCGATACACCAATAACATCTAACATCTATGGACGCTTCACACCACGTCAGACTGGTCCGTGGCAAGTACCCCAGGGACTTGTGTTACGGGTTTTTTTTATAAAAATAAGGGGGCAAACGAGCAAACGGGCTACCTGATGAAAAGTAACTACCGCCGCCCATAGACACTCGCAACATCAGGTTTGCATGTGCGTTGCCAGGTACCAGGCAACGGATATATATTTAATACTTTTATACTATACTCGTACACATATTTAAGATTTTTATTATGTGTATCATGAACATACAACTTTTTGTTCCGTCGGCGGGAATCGAACCCGCGACCCCCGGCTTAAGCTACCAACGTGTTTACCAACGGCGTGCGGTAGACAAAACTTTAAGACGTTCTTAAAAACAGCAAATGTTTTAAAGAGCGCGGTTTTAACTGTTAACCGAAGTTGTAGCCACGGCTGAAGTGATGATGTAACTTCGCCTGTTAGTTTCTATCACCAACTAGCTATTTACCGCGGCTTTACTCGCATTAGAAAGTATTTTTATACAAACTTTCAACCCCTATTTCACCCTCTCGAAAATATTATGTCACGTCACAAAATAATGTGAGAACTTTTATACTGTTTGTGACAGTCAACAATAACCCAGAAAACGTAAAAGTAGACCTTTTGATGTTAGAAAATATCACCAGAAATTAGAATTCTCAGCCGGTTTCGCAAACTTTTCGCCAAAGGTATTCTAAGCGATATCAGTATGAGGAGAATTTAAACGAGCTACGGTTCTCCTGGCATTTCATACCGGCTACGATTCACCAAGTAGGTAAGTAGGTTTATTGCATTTTATGGAAAGCTTTTGCCTCGAGTTTCGGCTTTGTTTGAGTTTTAAGTGATTACTGGTATGCGCTATATTAGGTTACATATTAAATGTTATTATATAGTTGATGGCTGCTATTTTCCCTTGCCCTACTCCCTTAGCCTATTCATAAAAGGCCGGCAGCTCACTTGCAAGAAAAATCGAGTAATGGGCATGGAAAAATCGAGTGACGACCTCTGTGGCGCAGTGGTTCAGCTTTGGTAGCTCACGCCAGGGGTCGCGGGTTCGAATCCCGCCGACGAAACAAAAAAAAATAATTCAATGTTCCTAGGTCATGGATGGACGTTAAATACGTGTATTATATAATAAAAATCTTAAGTATGTGTATAGTATACTATACACATACTTAAGATTAAATATATTTCCGTTGTCTGGTACCTGTAACACAAGTCCTTCGGGTACTTAGCACAGGGCCAAATTGACGTGGTGTGAAGTGTCCATAGATATTATTACTATTATTATTACTCGATGGCTGTTGCATCGGCAGACCCTTCTTGTTTCGAAAAAAAAACTATTCTAAATAAGTAAGTATAATTGATGGAAATGAAAAAGAGACTGTTGACGGACCTACGTTATTTGGTCGGAATATGTCAATTCCATGTAAGTCGTGATCTGTCGGCTGAGTTTGACATAACCAACTTTTGAAATTGTACATACTTAATTCTCCTAAACGGGGAGGCATAAGCCAAGAAGAAAAAGAAGAAGACATACTTAATTGTTGAAATGATCGAGGCTATCGAGAACCGCAAACGGTGTGAAGTTCGCGATGGCGAGGGCTAATCAGATATTCCCGTCTTTGCAGCTGCAGCTTTGGTATCTCAAATCTCGATCGCGCATCGTCTCGAATCAAAGGTTCCGCTTGTGTGGTACTTTAGTATCGACGAGACGATAACGATACGACTCTTCCAATGCAACAACTTAGGTACCTACGTATCGGACGCTAAATAACCGTTCAAACTTGAAAATTCTAAAATCGAATCTCTTCTATACCTAGTATCTTAATTAATTAACATTAATCTTGGTAAACTAAATATGTACCAGATGGACCTAATACCCAAATTGTATAATTTGTGGCTGCATGCTGTTCCTGTAATGGATAGTACAGAAACAAAAGTAAACCCTTCGTCATTAATTTATCTCATCCATGATCTATATGCAGATCTCACTTATATATTCTACTGTTCAATAAGCCTTTTTTACTATTCAGATAATTAATATCCCACCAACAACATTCTGTAAAAAAACAGGCCAAGTCTCGAATAAGCTGTTTTTTTTTATTTCTAAAAAGTAATGAAATCTAGACAAAGGCGTGCCAGGTCAAAGGCTCCTTCCTGTGATTTGTTTATTATAATGTAGTTGATGTTATGCAACTGGCCGTTGTCTTGTACCCACTAACGAATAAAGTATGATTTCATTACTTTTTAAGCAAGCAGCTCTGGAGATTTGGCCTGTTTTTTTACAGATTTCTTTGGTAGGATTTAACTTATTTTTGTATGAAAGGTTTTTTTGGTTCTTAATACATAAGACTTCAGTGTCTGTCTGACCAACTGTCCATCTGTCTAGCTGTATCTCAAGAGCTAGAGAGTCGAAATTTTCACAGAATGTATTTATGTTGCCGTTAAAAAAACAAAACAGATAGTACCGGTTTTAGGGTACATGGGCGAGTCCAACTCGTACTCGCCCGGTATTTAGTTAAATATCTCTAAAAGTAAAACTTATTTTTAGACTTTTACTTAAGAGTAAAACTTAAAAAATCACCACAACAGTTGTCGATGTCCATGAGGCATATCACGTATACACGGGTTCTCGTCCGATCACCGGAGTTAAGCAACATCGGACGTGGTTAGTATTTGGATGGTTGACAGCCTGGGAATACCGTGTGAAGCTGGGTTTTTGAATTTCAATTAACTTCCATGTCTCATATAGGGTTCCGTTCTCAAAGGGTAATTAGGAAATCCTATTGTTAATAATTTGATGTCTGTCTGTCACTCTGTTTTTAGGTCCTATCTCAAGAACGGCAATAGCTAGGGAGCTAAAATTTATACAGCTATCGCCACTATATCAACTTATAATAAAAACAAAATAAATTAAATATTTCTTGCAAAAAAAAAGGATTATTCGTTTTATCAAAAATACGATATTTTAAGCATGACTTGTGAGCTTACTAGATGGCGAAAATTTCAGCATTCTGGTATTATTCAGATAAAATGGGGGGCTAAAAAGCGGCAAAATGGTTTCTGTAAAGGTGGTACGGCAGTGTTTGCTTCGCGCTCGACTTGGCGATGCTACTGATGTGCCATCAGATGGATAGTTGCTTCGTTGGCGGTCAGATAAGATGTCGTGTCGTGAGTCGTGACCAACCATTGAACTTTTTAACGATGCTCCTGTCCACTTTGGAATGTTACTGTTTATATTTAGAATTCGCATTTTCTCCACTTTTATACTTTTTATATGGTGTCGCCGGTCTGTTGCCGTGTGAGCATTTTTATTTATTTTAAAATTTTTGTCCTTTTTCGGCTGTCGTTTTATATAAAAGTCCACACTCAAGGTTCCCAATTATTGAATCTTCCCGTAATAGAAATTATTCATAACAATTACAACGGCATATCTGTTTTAATTGGTATAAATAATTGATAATATGTCAATAATATTCGTCATAATATGGGCTTGAGCTCAAAAATCTATTTCAACTTTTAAACTCTGCGGACACCAACTAGTTATGTAATAAATTTAAAAAGTGTATTTGTTTGATTTTCCTTCACGCTCTAAAGAAGCAAACAATCAACTTATTATTTTGGTATATACTAAGTTGAAAAGAGGCTACGCGATTTTCAAACTCAACGCGAGAGAAGCCGCAGGCGTCATCTAGTTTGAAATATTTAAAGAAGACATTACCCTGTCTCCACAACCTACCGGACAATATTCTTAATCACCCATTTAAGCTCTCTTCTCTTATTCCGAATAATGACATTCAAAATTATTCAGTGGAATAGCTGTAGTTTAAAAAAGACATAAAATTAAACTTCATTTCAAACACATTACATGATTCTTAGCACGAATCGTTGAAAACCGAGCATCCTATCTGGAATTTCCAATGCAGTACGTACGCAAATCACCTTTGTTTTTAAATTCTTGAATATTATTATTGACTTTTTTTAGAATTACATTAAAATGTCAAAGACAGTATTATTTTTTCAGATATAAGATAACTAGCGTTTAAAAAGCTTATATGCTTGAAACGATTATTGTTATAAGTTGGAAATGTTTATTCCAATTAAAGAACATTGATCAGTTTTAGATAACGGAAATAGTACAGCCAGTATCGATGATTGCTCCACAGTTCATCCTAAAAATAAATATCGTGTAGTAAAAACGGTTGATAAGAAGTGCGTAATTAAGTTATTTTAACATCGTATAAATTATGTTGTCATATTAATAGAATCTTTGACGGGTGCTAAATATAGTTTTATCTTTTGTCGCGTTTTATTAATAGACTGCAGTCAAACTGATGACATCGGCAGACTTACCCGTTGTACCGGTATTGACGACGGTGACGAGGAAAACGACTAGAAACTTACCGTTTTTTGAATAATATAATATCTATCCTAGTCAGCGGTGAAGTTAATATTGAGCGCAATAGAAATCTTTCATGCGAACAAATTTTTTGTGCTAAAAAGTCCGAAATATTCAAGTGCCTAAAGTGTGCTACGTACCAGATCGTACCTTACATAATCATTTAATATGTACTTTTTAATTTGTACTTACTCCTTTGGCCTGATTTTGAAAATTGTCTAAGCAAAATAACTTATAGTGTTTAATCTTCATTCCAGCTGTCAAAATATTTTCCTAGTTTAAATAACCGTTTGTTGAATCTATAGCAGATTTCATTTATAAAAACTGTAGAAGGGTAATTTTAGGACTATTATATGAGCATTACACTAACATGCACTTTATGTTGTCTTTCATGTCTAGCCTCTTTATAGGAGAGGATACTTTCAAAAAAAGGCTTTGTAACATCAGTATCTCGAGAGTGTTAAATAAAAAAAATCTACAGCGGAAAATATACAAGTATAATATTTAGGAAGTGGAAGGTAAGGATCGTGGGTTTAACATTCACAGTAATCGCTTTAATGTGACTATCGGCTTTACTATCCTGCAGAACTT
>JAOTAV010066038.1:0-14113 GCA_026546445.1 Cyclargus thomasi | reverse complement strand
TGAGCCAAAGTTTCGACGGCCTCACAGAAAACTGGTGTGAAACGGCGTTGTGCTGTATTTCGTCCAGTAAGTGAGTTACCGGACGTGGCCCAACTTCTCTAATCCCCTATCCCTATTCCCATTCTATCTGGCTGAAAAGCCGTTGCTGTTCGTTGCTTGCCATATGAACTTGGACGTCTTGTTTCTACAAAAGTCATTACACATTACACAAAAGTCATCACATAACATAAAAAAATGTATCGTGCCTAGTTGTTCTCTATAGGCATAGATATTATAATTTTGGATGACTAAAAAGGGTGAAATAATAATTATTTTTATAAAAAAAATTAAAACCGACTTCCAAAGGCAAAATCGAAAATAATAAAAAAGAAACTAAAAAGTATTAAAAAATATTTATTCTTTAATAGTGTCTTTTTCACAATTCGGTCAGGCATCAGCCTTTTTCCGTACACAATCTTTATTATTTTAAAGTCGGTACCAGCTTACATGTCATAAACTCTTTTAATCTAAATTTTTGACTGGTACCGACTAAACATATACAGGGCTTAATCGAGTACACTTTGAACGTAACTTTTCTATAAGGGGTATGACAAAAGTAAGTAATAAAACTTTTGGTATCGTATGTGTCCCTGATTAACTGTTAAGGTAGGAGCGCTGAAAGCGAAAAAAATCTTTTTGCGATTTGTATGGGCAAACTCATGTCGCTGGGGCGCTTGGCCATGCAAATCACGAATTTTTTTTTCGCTTTCAGCGCTGATTCTTTTACAGTGAACTCTATATCAGGAACATATTCGATCCCTAAAGTTTTATCACTTACAATTTTTAAAATAAGTTTAATATTAGTGAATCTGATTTTCTTGAACATCGTTACAAAGTTATAACTTAAAACTTCAACTCATGATAAGTATGTCGATTTAAACTCGCATGACTCATCTCGTGTCTTACACCAAACCAAATGCGCCTAAATTTGTATGTTACGTTTTGTTTGCGTGTCTGTCGGTCGGCACTATCTGGATAGTCAACAAAGGTTTTCCGTGTGATGCAATGATAGTTTGGATTGGCGCTTTGTTTGAATATGTATTTACAGTACTGACGCTAGCGTAACCATTTTGTCCATTTAGACCTTATTACCTAGCAGCTGGGTTCATGTGAGCTTTAGCGTGTGTTCCCACGGCTGTACTTAATTATGTACGCAACGCATCTTATGTTACATACCCGATGATGCCATTCAACATGACGTTTAGCTAATTTATAGTTAACTTAACTATCTTGAGAATAATTAATAGGATAGTTTTCAGAATTTCATTATTAGAAGTCTAGCGATCTGCGTGTTTGTATGTAATGGTGATTGGTATGATTAGGTGATAAAAATAATAAGTTAATTTTCTGAATAAACTTTAAGCTTCCTCTTTTCCATTTTAGTATATAATGTAATTTATGAACAAGCGATATATGAACTTTTAGAGGAGCACATTGCTTCTATGATTGCTCATAACACATCGTTTAGACTTGCAGTTTGACCATCGTGGTTATTGGTTATCCATAATTTCCTATTTTAATAAATTTCCTTGACTTGAATTAACACAAAGTTTTGTGTTGTTACAGATAAACAAACAGCGGAGCCAACATGCACCCTGGGGGACGCCAACAGAAATTTCCAGGGCGGTGATGTTCATTTCAACGCAGCCCTAGAGAACCTAGCTCTGGACGACGGTGCGAATAATAACCAATTCTCAAATGCAAACGCAACGAAGAAGAACGACGATTTCGATGTTAACGAATACTTCGCGAGGCTTCAAGGCACGAGATATGTGAGCGCACCCATCAACACGACTCAGACGCTGCCGGAGACGCTGGCGGAAGAGACCTTGGAGGAGATAAATCTGAACGAGGAGAAACCACAGGACGATGCGCACAGCCTGACGTCAGATATTGCGCAGAACTTCTCCCAGCTACCAGCGGTACTGCCGCAGGTCGCGAGCGTCGTGTTCAGCTCGTTCTCGAATATGTTAAACCTGAAAAGCAGAGAACAGACGCCCGATGAGTATAATAAAGAAGTTAAGCCGGAGATAGCGCCAGAACCAGAGATGAAGGCGCCAAAACCAGAGATGTTTGCGCCGCCATTAGAAGTAAAGGAGGTGCCGCCGCCGCTGAAGGAACCACCAGTTACAGGTAAGATTGTTGTTACTAATTATATAAAAAAGAACGGTTGAATTCTAGTCTTGAAATATTGTCGGAAGACCAGGGATGGTTTACATGGAAATAAAAATTTAGGACCTCAGCGATAGCAATTTACGGGTCATCTAGTTTTGGCACTATCACAACCTGCAAACCTTAAAAAAGATGGCGTATTACCTAGTAAGACCTGCATCAGCGTCCATGGGCGACGGTAGTTACTAGTCGCTTACCATTAAGTTCCCCGTTTGCTCGTTTGTACTTTATATACCCAATGTTAATGGACTTATTAAGCTTTCATGACAAACACACATAAACCTTAGTTGTGATTACACGTTTCTTGAGATAACATTAGAATTACTTAATGATATTCCACATCGCGTGAGGTCCAGATAATGAGCCGGAGGTCACAAAAACATTAAAGCATTGACCTCTGAGGTGGTACTCGAGCTGGTTTACGGCGAACTTTTTGTCGCTAATTTCGATGGTACAGTGATACCGGTGACTCACACTTTCTAAACAAAGTTGCATTTTGAACTTTGCAGTGCGTCGCCGCAAGGCAGAGCGGCGACACTCCGGTATTAAAAACAGTGCTTAGCCAAACAGGCCTGGATTTTATAAAATACCGGCCATGTACGAGTAGAACTCGCTCACGAAGGTTCCGTACCAGTAAAAAGAAAAAAATGGGAAAACGTGTTTTTGAAAGTCAAACAGCTATAACAGACCACACCGTCCTATCGATATCGTGGTGTAGACGCCAAATTACGACATCAGCAAGATACGAAAAATTGGCAAAAAATCACATTTTCCGAAAGCCTTCCTTACACATTTAATTTGTTTTGTTTCTAGCATTTTTGTTTTAGTGGATATAGAAATACATGATCTTTGAAAATTTCTCGTTTAGATCGTTCTTGAGATACAGCCTGGAGAAAGACAAACGTTTTTAACCTTTGAGTACGGAACCCTAACAACCTACGAAATTCGCAGCCTTCCTAGGAGACTAGGACGGTGCCGCTTATTGGCCATGGCTACGAGGGTCTGGTTACAAATACAGGCCTATAGATTTAAAAAATAAAAATTTTACAGCCGAACATATAACCTCCTTGTTTTTGGAAGTCGGTAAGAAAAGGTGTGGTCTTTCTGGGACCTCATCGGACAGTGTATAATACTTTGAACCCGGATGTTTATGAGAAAAGCTTCTAGTTTTACCCGAAATGCCTCAAGAATAATGATTAGCCAACATCGAAGATTCTGATTAAACGTGGGAAGAGACTTTTCTGGTGATCTACTGTTTGGTACTGTTTAGCGTTTTGTCGAATGTGATGGTGCTTTAATGGGCTAAATGATATATTTTTTTCATATTGGTAGTTAAAAACGCCCTTAAAATTTAAGTCTTGGTGAAAAAATTACTCCGATAGCTTAAATCCTTACAAAGATATGGCAATTTGAAAATCACTTGTAATAGACTTTCCCAAAATGATCTTAAAGTTATTAATAACTAGCTGACCCGGCGAACTTTGTTCCGCCTTCATGGCAATAAATAAGCAGATTGTGTTTTTTTTTATTGGAAAATCGAAAGCTGTCGAACGGGATAAAAAGTATCCTATGTCCGTCTCCTGGCTCTAAGCTCTTGAGTTACTAACACGACTTTCTTATATATATATAATAGAATTGCCTAACTCGTGGTATATAAATATTTTTAAAAAAATAATACTAATAAAAATCAACTTGCCTACCCAATTTTGAAGGGTAATTACAAAATAAAAAGAATACAGAAGTTATTAATCTGACATTATAGAAATATATTTTTTTATTATTATATCTTGATTCTATTTAGAAAATTCGCGAAGTTTTGACAAGTGGCCAGCGGTATTCTGTCGTTTAAGGAAAGAAAACTCGATAGCATCGTTTATGCCCAAATCCACAGCGGGGAAAAGGAATTCATTCATTTGTTCGTCATACTTTAATATAAGAGAAGTCGATCTCTAATGTAAAAATAAATAGGTATTTTATATAGATAATGATATAATAAATGAAACTGGCATTTAAAACTTTAATGGGTAATGAAATGCCAAATGCAACTAGGCTGATTCACAATTAATAACGTAACTCTAAAAGATACTTAGACAACTAATATTTGATTATTTTCAGAGAAAAATTAGTAATCTGTAATATACGATGTGATATTAAAAAATCGGTCAAGTGCGAGTTGACCTCGCGCACAAAAGGTTCTGTACGAGTACAAAGCGAAAAATTGGGAAAATGTATTTCTGAAACTTTAATATTTTCGTAAAACGTTATAAGTTTATAAAAAAGTTTAAAATTTATAAAAGAAATTCATAAAATTGAAATGAGACGTTGGGATTCGAACCCAGACCCCGCCAAACTTAAGTCGGCGATCTAGCCACTCGGCTAAGCTGTCGCTAATAATCCGCATGTCGCATTTATCAATCTTCGATAAAGGAAGAATATGGCAAAAACATTTGTTGTACTAGAAATATATAACCTTAAATATTTAAATTTTTTGTAGTTACAGCGGTGACAGAAATACATATTATGTGGTTATTTTAATTCTCTGGCTATTACCTTTCTCAAGTTTCAGCCTGGAGACAAACAGACGGACAGACAGACACTTAAGTTTCAGTAGTACCGTTTTTACCCTTTGGGTACGGAACCCTAAAAAGATAAAATAACCCCCATTAGGCATGGATACTTTGTCAAGCATCAGAAATATGGTTCCATATTTTGATCGGCTAGTGTCGACTAATATTACAAACTAGTTGTTACCCTCGACTACGTCCGCGTGAAAATTTTCGAATGCTATTTGTCGATGTACCCAGTGTCGACATTTACACATCAATTTAGAATAGGACCTTAAAGGTTGTAGGAATTTTTGTTGGTCTCTCATTCCATTAAAAGATTTTGCATCCGTCGTTGATGATTTAAATATTATTATCCTTTGCCCGTGACGACCTTGCTAATGCAGTATCCCACGGAAACACTGCATTTTGCTGGGCTAAAAAGTAGTACAGTTTTACAGAGATTGAGCATTTCTAATTCAAAGATCAATATTTCTTCGGTAGTTTTTGCGCGTAGCAGTAACGAACTTCAGCTGCTCACATTCTCAGGGCTACTACACAAATTTCCACATTCCAATAATCTGATTCGACCAAAAACTCCCACTTTAGCTACATTACACGTTTGTTAGAGTAGAACTAAGGAGTGTGAAAACTATGCCGGGCCGCAGTGGGCCGGATATCAGCGAAAAAATCCGCCTCCGTACAATTTATATGGAAGCGGATGCGGGTATAGCTTGACGGATAGTGGCGGGCCTCAGTGGGGCGGATTCTCGCGCGTCGGATGCGACACGGCCCGGCAAGCCTCGCTCCGTCAACAGTGTGACCACATTTACTATATTTCTGCCGTTTGGTAGAAATTAATAACGGTTTAGTGGGGAGACCGAAATGTTTTATTAGAATATTGAAGAAAATCAATGTTATAAAAAAAATATATTTAAGACACTCTATATAAACTTTCAATTTTATTTTAGTTTTACCATTGATACATAAAGATACTTTTTTGGTACAAGCTAAAATACTGTCTAGTAGATTTTAGTAGAAACGGTAGAATATTGTAACGTTTTTGGTGAATGGAGTCACGAGTCATTTAAAACTACACTACACACTAACTACAACTACACACAGAAGTACTCAAAATCGATAAAGTGCATTTTGCGGTGCGCTGAGCCCCGGCCCGCCCCGGCCCGCCTCGGCACAGCCCGGCACGCCCGGTCAAAGTTTGCGCTAACGTTTAGGCTACGAACGCTCTGGCTCTCATGAAGGATTCCGGTAATGATATGACCCCACACGTCAGGGGTCAACCCACGGCCCAAAGCCGTGGGAAGAACTGTAACCTTCAACTATGAAGGAGCTCGTCTACGTTGAGTTATTGTATATTTGCTACGGTAGTCGTGTTATGGTCGTATAGGTTGTAGGCTCAAGCACGGCTACTTTTTGTATGGATGTATACACTCGCGATACCAACGCAGTTGTAACGATGAAAACCCTCGATTGGAGCGAGAGCATTTGATACCTTCATAAGTGTGAACTGCAATGATTGCAGTTCACACTTATGAAGGCTGCACTTCAATTGATGCGTGAATAGGGCAAAATATTTTAATAATAGGTATAGATTGACCACAAGAGCTATACCGCATCTTGGGTATGAGCGCGGTACGGCTGGGGAGGGCTACCATGGTTACTGGCCGCGCTACTCTGTCAGTTGGCCGTCAACGCTGACGGCGGTAGTATTCTTACCCGTCCCGTCGGTTGTGGTCAAGCTATACCTGCCCCGTGTCCACTTCCTTGCGCGTTTATTAACTTAGTACATGACGTCCTCAATCCTCCGTTGTACCAAAATTCGTTCCGCGCAGGAACCGTGCATTTTTCCGTGATAAAAATTACTATGTCCTTCCCGAGAATCAAAGTATCTCTATACCAAATTTTAGCAAAATTCTTGCTGTAGCTTAGGCGTGAAAGCGTAACAAACAGACAGAAACAGTTACTTTTGTATTTATAATATTAATATAGATCACACCGTCGGGAGATGTCTATATCACGGAGTCCATGCTGGTGTCTGAAGTCATCGTATTCGTATAGGCATTGGTCATGCAGGGGCATTTGGGCGTAATGAGGTAACAGGCAGACAGACAGACACATTTTCACATAAGTAAAGTATGAAAGTATGGATATTCTCGATGAAGTAAGCTCCAGAAGATTTAAGATGGAGAAACGGCATCTAGGAAGCGGGATGGAGTCGGGTGAAAGTGAGCCCTCGGGTGTTCGCTGATTGTGCCATTTGTAATGCGGCAGATAAAAGTACAAGTTGTCATGTCCGCGTGCGACAGCCCGGTAGCCCGCCAGCCCGCCAGCCCGGCAGCAATTAGTACAGAACCTGTTGCTGCGAATAAGGGTACGCGCTGGGATCGACGGATAGGTTGGAGTGGTTTTTTTTATGGCGTTCAGGGGGCAAGCGAGCTTATCTGATGGAAAGCGACTGCCGTCGCCATCAGTCACAGCAACCGAACAGTACCGAGTCGCCAGCATATTACGAAGGATCGGGCTACGGGGATAGGGATGGGGAAGAGGATCTTAGGGAAGTTGGGCCTCCGGGAAAAATGCAGACTATAAATAGTTCCGTTGGCGACTTGTCATATTAGACTTTTACAAGTTTGTATTGAAGTAACATATTGTACCTAAAAATTCGATGCATAAAGCAATGCTCTGTAGCTAACAAGGACGGAAAGACTGTGTGACGTGGTATGTGACATGTAAGCTGGTACTGACTTCTGTGTACAGAAATAGGTTGAGGTTTAACCGAATTCTGAAAAAAATACACTATTAATAAATAATAGTTATATTTAATTACTTTTTAGTTTGTTTTTTATTATTTTTTATTTTACCTCAGAAGACGGTTTAATTTTTTTTTAAACAATGATCCATAAAAGAAGTTTAGGTGCGTTGTGAAAATCTACAAATCCACTACAATAAAAGTAGTAGGTTTTTATGTAGATATCCAATATCTTGTTGATGATTGTGTCATTACATCTAAAAATTACAATCACAATGTCATTATGATGATGACAATATGTTAGTTATGATAATTTAAAAACTATACATTTTTACAAGTTTTTTCGTGTTGAAATAATAATTATTGACTGAATATTACAAAACGCTCCTCCGCTCTGAGGTACAGCGCTGTTTCTCGCTTTCGAACTAATATTAATAATTCAATGTTCCGATCCCGAATAGGAATCTCATTATAACTTCTAAACCACGTATGAATGTTATTTCACCGTATTAAGTTAGTTGGAAATAGCGTTCTTATGCTTAGTACAATCTCTTAGTGTGCTGTGAAATGAGCATTTTTGGTTCGGTATTTACATCGGCATGTTCGTTCTCTTGTTGCAATAGCACTTTTATTGAAATTAATCCTGTTTTTTCTTTTTTTTCAGGTTTACCGAACTATCGCATCACAACGAAGAAGAAAGTATATGCCCAAATCCCTGGTTTAAGCCATGAAGCTCAGGGTACTCAAACATTCCCATTGGCAACGCAAGCTCCGCCATCTTATTTTGTTCCTGATGGTGGCCAACAAGTATTATACCAACCAACCAACATAGCTCTGCCTATAGCAAGTGGGGACAATAATCAAGGCAAACATACGAGCACAGGAATTCTGGGTCATGATATCTCCCTTAAGCCTTCAGAAACACCAAGTGTTGTAAACTTTAATATTAATGTTGAGGATAGACGAGAAAACGAACAAACAAATGCAATACGAATGCCGCCTTTCAGTTCACAACAAACTGATTTCAATTCGTCATATCAGAAAACGTTAAATATTTCCCCACCTCAGCAAATGTCCACTAGCTCACGGCCAGGGCAGACGACTTTAAATTCACCACTACAACAAACACTATTTAGCTTACAAACTCAGGAACAGAGTATTAATTCTCCACCTCGGCAAACAACTATCGATCCACCACAACAACAAACGCCCTTCAGTTCAACGACGCAGCAAATATCTTTTAGTTCACCACCTCAGGAACTGTCATTCAGTTCTCCATCGCAGCAAATGCCATTCAGTTCAACACCGCAGCAAACGACTGCCAGTTTACCGCCGCAGCAAACGACCTTTAGTATACCATCGCAACAAACGTTATTTAGTTCACCACCACAACAAGAGTTATTCAGTTCACCACCGCAGCAAACGCCTTCTAGTTTACCACCGCAGCAAACGTCCACTAGTTCAACTTCGCAGCAAACGACCTTTGGTTCACCACTACAGCAAATTCCATTCAGTTCACCACCGCAACAAACGCCATTCAGTTCAACGACGCAACAAACGTCTTTTAATTCGCCACCACAAACCACCAATTTACAATCGCAGCAAACGCCAGTGATACCCCCACCGCCGATGTTTTCTAACCAACAACGAAGGGACAGCCATACGTTTGTAGAAAAAACTATTCTACCTCCATCAGTCGCAAGGCGTATTGCTGGAAGTCAACCGGTCATGAAACAAAGTACTCCATCAAATATAGACGTGCAAAATATATTTGTACCAAACATGGATGTAAGTTCTTTACCACCACAAATGGAATCAAGACAAAATGAAGGACAAAATACAAATGTCGTAACATTTTTCCAACCCCAACATCGAGGAAATAAGAGTGGTCCGGAAATTAATATAAATAACCCACAACTTATTGCGATGGATAAAGTTGGAGGCGCAGAATTAAATTTATGTCAAGATACACAACAGAATCCACCGAGCTCAGCAAATCCAAAACCAGATACTGCATTGTTTTATAATCCCAATAATACTCCAGCGGGTCCCGATTTAAAACTATATAATACTGCACCAGACAATACACTAAGTCAATATTTTTTAAATAATGCTCCCCCACCAACTGATCCGCCTAAGGTTGTAGAACCTCCTAAAACTACCATGTCCACAAACTTTAGATTAAATAAGAAAAGACCTCAGTATTATGCGGGGCCGATAGAAGGTATTGGAAGTATTAGTAATAACGTTAAACCAATAATAAATCCTGTGCAACCTTCAACATTCCAAGGCTCACTGTTCACTCCTAATGTGGATGAACCTATCGTGAACCCAGCGGGTAATTACCCCGTAGCAGACCAATCTAGCGCTCCTTTTGATATAAGTCAAACGCCTGCCACATTTGCGCCGTATGATTGTAACAATCCACAAGATCCAACCCCCATCTACAATACACCTTTTGATATGAGCAGACCGACAACGGAGCGTGCAGAACAGAGTACGGAATCAAAAGGATTTGGAATAATTGGCTCTTTAAAATCTAAGCTTAGCTCTTTAGATATCAATAAAATACAAAATACGGTCACAACATTTTTTGACCCCGCATATAATACAAAAGTGGAACAGAAAACCGGCTCAGATAATTTTGGCCATTACAAAAACTCTTCACAATATTCAGAGAATGATAGAAGTATTGAAATGTTTGTACCAACAGTTGATCAAACACAAAGTTATACACATTATCAAAATTACCAGGCTCCTGGTAAAGATTTTTACCATCAGAGCCAAAGCTATCCTAATGACCCGAACATTCTATATCACAATGAAGGTAATTCAATGACCAGTAACTATTATAACTGGTATGGTAACCAACCACAAGATAATCTTAACAGTATGTACGGTAGTAATGTGAACCAAAGTCAACATTTGATTGATCAAGGCAATGTACATGTTGTTACTACTCAGGCAGGAGCCACTACTATTCCTAGTGCGCCAATTTTAGAAAGCCCTCATGAGTCTAGTCACATTAATAAGGATATTTCTGGAACATCCAGTCTGTTCAAGTCCAGCCCGCAGCAACAATTTTTTGAAGATGTCTCTTCGCTACCGGTAAATAAAGTCGATATCGGATTTGAACCATTTGCCAATGCTTTAAACTTGAGTGAATCGACACAAGATATGGTTGGTGATGACACAAAAATATCAGAAGATATGTTTGATTCACGTCAAAACCAACCTAATCAAGAAGCTGTAACATTTTACAACTTTGGACAAGAAAACAATACAGCTATTACATACTCAGAAAGCAATTTACAATCAACTTTTACAAGTCAACCCCAAAAATCGGACACATTCGGCTTATTCTATACTCCGAAACAAAATATTGATAAAGACCTTGTATCTGCAGGGTCTCAGGTGTGTCCATTAATTAGTGAAAGTAAGTCTGATATGACTTCTAGCTCTGAATGTTTCGACAGAGAAGGTGATTCAAATATTAACAGTAATTTGCAAAATCAAGAGCAGGATATACATGATAAAAACATAAAATCAGAAGATACACATTTTATTGATAATAACATACATAGAGTAAGTGACTTCTCAGAATCAAAATATGACAAAGACGTAGAGTTTTGTGATTCAAAATACGATCAAGATTTCTACCAGCCTAAATCTGAAGGAGCACCGTTAAGCTTTGTTGGCTGTGAAAAAAAAGAAGCTAAAGCCGAACAAAAATCTCTGATCGCAGAGCACCAAGTTAAGCCAACTGATATTTTTCAGTCAATGCCAAGCTTAGGCATAAATGATTTTAAAGATCTGTGTATTCCTTTTAGCATTGAACAGAGCTTTGATTCAGGCGCTTCAAACATAAAATCAGGCACTCAAATTGATAAAAAATCTAAGGAAGCAAGTGCTTCAACACAACCGCTTCTTTCGTACTTTCAACAAACTTCTAATGAAATTTCTGCATCATTATTTTCGCAAGGAACAAGCTCTTCTGTGCCGGTCAGCAATATCGATTTATTACATTCAAAAAAAGATAGTGCAGTAGAAAATATGGATAATCAAGTTTCGGAATTAAATATTTGCGAAACATGTCGCGAAGTAAATAAACCTGAAGTGGAAGAGAAGGAAGCTGAAGATTTAACTACGCAATTAATAGAAAATATAACTGCTCCTATTCAGTTACTAAATCCAGTAGGTGGGCTTACTGACTCAACATTTTCAGAGACTCCAGTCCCTGAAAATATAATTGAAAATATTAAACCTGTTATTGACTTACTAGAAGATGATAGTCCGGTGCCAGCATACGGTTGGTCAGTTGAAGATAGTTATGAGCCTAATGCTGTAGCAGATCATACATATACCCAAACGCACACAGAATCTAATATATCAAGCTTCTTTCAAAATAAATCTCTTTCATATGAAAATATCCCAAAAAATGCTAGTGATGAAATTAAGGCTGAGTATCAAAGTTCTCAAGACGATTATTCTAATCTTCTTCGACAGCTCGGTTTGCCAAACGCACCTGCCGATGAAGAGACAAAATCTGACGAAGGTTGCATTGACGTTCACTCTATAGAACAAGATGCTAAAAACGATTTTCCTATTTACGACGAGTTTACAATCGAGCCGTCTGAAACTGATGACGATAAAATTGAGACAATGGAACGTACTAGAAGCTTCGAAGAACCCAGCGAGGAGCCTGAACCTGAATCTTTTACACATAGAGTTGAAAGATACAAGCGTTTGGAGACAGCGGTTGACGCGACTGAAAATGTATTCGATATACAAAAAGACACGAAGCCGCTTAGTGTGCCAACATCGATAAGTCCAGCAATAACTATCGCATCATATTTTGATACCGGAAACTATGCAGTAGAGACACACTACAAAAACTCACTAACCTCACCGACTGACATAAATACATACAATTTTGATTCACAACCGTCTTTAAGCATTCCTCCTGGATTTGAAGAAGAATATAAAAGAAGAATGAGCGGTACGGGTCGTACGCTATATTCGGGATCAAATATACAATCTTCTAACCTTATATCAGATGACATAACCCAAACCTCTGTTTCAACGCTATCCGAATACACCGAAAGCCCCAAAACTTGTGATAGTCAGACAGAAAAAAGTGAAGAAATGAAAAAGGAACCTGTTGAATCGGAAAGACTTCCGGCTTTCGCCAACATAGTGAAAGTGCAGCCGGAACCGTCAGAGTCTACATCACAAGCTGAAACAGATATTACTGAAAGTCGAACAAATGTCAAAAAGGAAAATAAGCCTCTGGAAGATCCTATTAGCTTTTTTTCCGCTCCAGAACCAACCGGACAACCTGATGCCTACAGCAACTTCAGTAGACTTTCCAGTTACTTCGCCACGCCTAGTAAACCTGATCATTCGAAGTCTTTTTTTGAGTTGAGCGAATCACAAAACCATTATAGGCATAAGCAAATAGCGACTAAATCTGAATATATAGAGAATAGTGTAAAAACTTTTTTTAATAATCAAAAACCAGCAGCGAACATTCCAAGTAACTTAGCACAAAAAGATTTAGTTAACGACTTGACGTCGACAGTGTATTTTGCCCCCAATGACGTATTCACAACTGTCGGTTATTGTACAGTAGAATATGATTCGTATTCTGCGGATAATGCGGGGAAACCAGAAATTCCTTTGAAACAAGATGTAGGCGACGAGTTAGAAATTAACAATGGCGTAGGTGATACAGATATGGTAGGTAACGTAGAAAGTATTATTAAGAGATGTAAAATTTGCTGTGATACAACCGGAGTTAGAAAAATAAACGTGAACACGAAAGATATTAAAGTAAGAAAGTGTATGGACGAAACTTTAAATAAATCTGACCAAAGTGGCGACGAGAAAATGGAAAGTAAAGAAGAAAAGAAATCGGTCACAGTAAACTTCCTAGACTACGCATTGGACGAGGGACAGAACGATGAAGTGTCGTTGATGGCGAAGGTAGACAGTGTTTATTTTAAATACATATATAAATTTTAAAATAAAGTAAGTTTATTTATGTTCTAATGAAGTTATAAATAAAAAAAAGAAGTGATGTATGAAGTTGTAAATAAGAAAGAAAAACTATATTCGATAGATGATATATTACGTCAAAAGTTGATTTCACAACATTTTCGTTTATATTGTATATATATTTTTTAAGAATATTAAATTAGGCATGATTTGGAGATAAACAACGATCTAGTTAATGCTTGTCACGGGTCAAATCTCGTTAAACTTGGCCTCCCAGATATTGTAAGCAATTATGTAATAACGAATCTTTCAGAACCGAACCTCAACGGAGTACTCCCCAGTGAAGCATCACTGGTTCTACCAGGTGGACAGCGAAGACAAGTCCAACTGGCGAGGGTTCTCCGTCGCTGATTCCGCTGCGTTGGAGAATGCGTATAACAGCCGTGAGTACCATCGAAGAACAATTCGTTAGCAGTTGTTGGACCCACGCCAATAGGGAATATGCGTGTAAAACGAAATTTATTGAATGCAAATTATTACGATAGTGGGTTAAAAGATATACAGAATGACAAAAAATCTCTGAATTCTGTTG
>JAOTAV010066017.1:0-14115 GCA_026546445.1 Cyclargus thomasi | reverse complement strand
TAATCGGGCTGCCGGCAATTAGTCTTTGAGTTGCTAATTTTCCACCTCGCACTACCGAACTTTCCGTATTACATGGCGCAAGCGTATACTAATTATATACTTTTCCTATTCACCTACGAGCTTGTATATAGATACACGGTATATAATAAAAGCAGGTAAAGTGATATAAATATAAAGCTCAAGTATCGGCGCTGAATGCGAAACATTTTTACCCGACTGCACTAGGAGGGTTATATTTTTTGAGAGTATTAATGTATGTAAGTCTATATATTTCTTTGGCACGCTCTGTAGCCTAAGCAGCTGGTTCTTCACGTATAAGATATCGTTAGATTCGTCTTGATAGCGCAAGTGACACTGGGTATATTAAAAATTAAAAAACTAAAATGGCGGACTTTGAAGTCAAAATTGTGCGGTTCCAAAAATGTTCTTACTTTCAAGGTGTAATCTATTTCAGAGATACATACACATCCTAAATTATTATTACTTACTCTTGTTACACCATGTCCGGGTCCATAGTATTATAATAAATACGAAAAGTTGTCTATCTGTTACATCGCCACGCTTTAACTGCGAAGCCGATTTTTATCACTCATATGGATATCTTTTGAGTCTTAGAATATGACAGAATACTATTTGCTAAACGTAAATGAACATTTATTTAACAAAGTTGTGGATATGGGCTAATTGACTATGAATGCGTTTTTAGTCTTATAAAAACGCATTCATAGTCAACTAGCCCAGAAACCCCAAACGATGTAGCCTGCAGGTACATCCGATACTTCTCCACTTTTACGTAAAAGCTACGAGCACTAGTATTAACATTATCATACAACAATATTTTACGACTTTGATGACTAGCAATTTATTATATAAAAAAATAGTATAACACTACAATTAATAATAAAAATATGCATTCAATAATTTATAAATACGATTAATTTTTTGGAGGTTTTTTTTTTTCTTCTTTGGTATTTAACGTTATCTATAAAAATAATATAATAAATAAATTAATGAGCTCCTCAGTACTTTTGTAAGATACTTAGAGGTATAAAATAAAATTTTATAAAAATATAATATCGGTACAAAGCCTCGTAGCCAATTCGTAGAATTCCGTAGCAGCGCCATTTAGCTATGCTACCAAAAAGTTTTCTCTTTTTGATTTTAATTTTAGCTTCAATATCTTTACAACTTAACATTAAATGCCAAAATACAAAACAAGTATAGTAGTAAAAATATTAAATGGCAAATAATCGTTAAAACGGAAATGCAGTCTGAAATACGCGCGTATTCTATGAGTAAGATTTTTTGATTTGAAATGCTGTGTTGTTGCAAAAAAAAATTGCTGTCATTTTACACAAAAAAAAATATATAAAATTTTGGCACAAACCGGGAGCTGCAGAGAGGAAATTCATAAAAATAAAACGAAAATACATTTTATCGTAGTTATCAGATATCATCGACGGGCTCAAAATTAACTTCCGCTTGTGTCCAATTTAATGGTCCGCCGAAAAGATCGATATCATCGATATGAAATATTGGCTCGGCCATCCCTCGTATCGAAGCTCGATGCCGCTGGCCTAGCGCCAACCGCCGGCGTCTATCACCCTCTGTAATTACCGCCTAAGTGTGGATCCACCGGACTCAATACATAACGCAAAATATATTGCGCCGTCAGCAGCTGCACGCTCGCACCACTGTGGCAGTTACTGCGCGATGTATCACGCTGCAGGCGAATACTTCGCTGCTATATGCGAACCGCAATACATTCCCTATGCAGTAAAGCATCTACTTAACGTTTGAGTCAGCAATTCAGCATTGCCCTGAATTGTCGAGGCCTTAAATCCCACGGAAGATATGGGATGAAAATCTAGGCTTTTACCTCGTTTAGGATTTGTAGCGTTTAATGTTTTGGTACTTTGAAACGGAGATATTTATTTTATTTTCTAAATTTTTTGTTATTTTCATCTTAGCCTAGTAACCTTTAGTACATACAAATGATTTCATTCATTGACTGTAACTAGCTATCTTATTTATTTGATTTTATAAAAAAAAAACTTACTGTGTTTTTTACCGTACTATGGTGTGCTATATTTGTTATTTTTCAGAATTTGTAATGTTAATTTACCAAACTTAAGTGTGCAGCTAAGTACTTATCTTTGTATTATGTGCGAAATATTTTAAAAATTAAAATTGAATAGTTTTCTATGTTGTTTTAAAGGTTTTAAAAGTTAGTTTATAAAAATAAAAGTAAATCTTAAATTTATAAATATGCAGATGGTCAAAATGAAACCAAACCCGTATAAGTCAGCCAAATTGACTTGATACTTGTAGATGTTCGGCCACGGTTGAATTGCCTTACAAGCGTTCAAGTGGCATGCCCTCGCCGCAATGTAACGTCCCATTAATTCGGCTATACAGCTGGACTTAATGACCATACAGCCGTAGTGCTTGCCAGATTGACTTATAACTGACTTCTATCTAAATATTGAACTATCTCTTTATCATTTGAAGTTTGGATAAAAATTGAATAGATTTTGGAATTTATGTTCATTAATACATTTAAAAATGTAATAAAGAATATTTTTTTAAATTTCGTTTCTTACGGTTAATAATAATACTTACTATTTAAATACAGTAATTTTTACTGGTTTGTAATAATCCAATAATAGTTTATTTATGATGAATATAAATCTCAAAAGAGATAAAGTTATTTTTTATTAAAAGCTTTGAAGTAATTTTTATGATATTTACCAGTGAAATACAAAAAATTTGAAATGAAAGTTTAATAACATCGATATTCCATCCTCGCATGGCCAGATTTTTCGTGATCACACACTTACGAGCAGTTGTTGGCCGCTCGCCAGTTTTCTTCCGGCCATTGTTATAATCTGCTATCGCATTCATGATCAATGTGTATTGAGCGCAGTACACCGTCACGCATAATGATATCGCACTAATTGACTACTTGTGTAAACAGTTCGGAGTCAAGGAAAGCGATGAAGGGGAAAATATGAGGAGAAATATTTATTCTGTAATAAATACTTGTTTGTGTGTGTATTGAATGAGCATTAGTAGCTTAGATAAGCTTGCAGCATATTAATAGGCAAGATAAGTGTAATTTGCAAAACATAATTTTGAATTTGGAAGACATTTTGCGAACAGAGGGCTAGGTGGTTTGATATTGGTAATATGGAACTTGAAAGAGAGCCAGATTGCGGATCTAAATAAGTTGGTCGCGTTATGTCAAACCTAACCGAAGGATCAAGACTTGCATCTATTTGACATATTCCGACCAATTGTCGTCGTCGGGCCGTCAACTGGGTCGGTTTTAATTTCCCCCGTGATGCTTCATAGAGAACTTTGTTAATAATTGTTAATACTAATATAACATAGCAGATCAACATGGTAAAAATCACAATTGAATCGGAAAATGACGATACAGAGGAAAATCAAAGGGCACTTGTTGACAATTATAACTGAACAGATTGAAAAGCATATCGCGAAGTCGATACAAACTGTCAAAAACAAAAAGCCCAAACGTCTTCTGTGACGAGACATTAACTGTCAATACCCAGGATCCATCTTCAATAAACATTTCAGACTTCGTCGTAATGAGTGAATGGCGTGCAAATGTTTTGATAACATTTCGTTCGCTGTCAAAGGTTCGAGGGCCTTTGATACGGTAATTATTTGAATGTTAACGTACCTGAAGATATAAATCAAATCGTTTTTGCATAAAATTAGCTTTGAGCCGTTTTGTATGCTAGTAATTGATTACATCTAATTGATGTTACTTATTTTATTTACAGATCTCATTTGTTGCTGAGAAATTTTTAGAAAGGGCCTGTTTCACTGCTTGTTAAAGTTTTCTCAGTAATTCTTTACACAAAATCTGCCAAAATAAATAGACTATGTGTCAAAAACTATGTATGTGTATGTGTCAAATAAATAGACTATCTGTAAGCGGTGAAACAGGCCCTAAAAGTATCGGGATTATTGTACCAAATATTCTGAGTGTTTGCCCTGTCAAATTTAGGAGGTCCTGTGGGGTATGCGACTTAAATTACGTAATTGAGGAAAATGGTAAAAAAACGAAATTGCCGCAAGTGGCGACAAGTATTAAATTGTCCTAAAGCCCAATTAAAGTTTGTTTATACTTAATGAAGAGCTTGTGAAGGCACAAAATGATATAGAAATGATGTTTTTTAAAGAGTAACTTATGAATAACCAAGTGACCGATTTGTGCTACTTCTTTCATTCTAATTTTAAACAAGATATTTCATAAAGCAATATATAATGACGAAACAGATATTTTTAATAGGAATGGGACCATTAAAACTGGTACAATGCCAGTAACCATTCCACGATAACTGACTTCGCCAAATTTGTTTGATACTGTAGGCGTCCTTGTACTATAGTCCTGATAATTTAAAAGATCATAGCAATTTTGAGTAGGTATTTGAGGTGAGCTAAAACCTTGTTATATAACTATAATATTATACCCCAATACAGCACTGCGGATAAAATGCGGGGGCTACCCTACATTTTATCGAAAGAAAAAAATATATTCCAAAAACATATTTGAGGCAATATTTATTTTTATATGTTGTATTTAAATGAATGAAAAAATGATAAGCCAGATGATTTAGTAGGTATTTTAACATTGCCAGGCGCGTGCAAAAAAAGTTTGCGAAAATTGCTAGCAAACTATAAAAAATGTATTTGTGGCAACTTGAAATTTTAATATAGGATTTTTCGCCATTAAATAATGAGATTCCGATATATATATTTAAGGATTTTTTTCTTTTTGATTATTTTTATCACCACTTCTCGCCAGTCAGATCTGCAGTTCCGTATTGGGGTGTAATAGAAGAGATACATAAAAAGGTTTTAGATTGCCTAAAACACCTACTCAAAAATTGCCACCAGCTCTCGGCTTATGACAGCAGCCACTATTCATCGTGCGATACATTTCTCTTCTTCTGGGCCTTTCTTGGGCCCAACTTATGTCTATAACTCACCGTTATCCTTTTGAGTTGTCGTTTGCCCTTGTACCACGTGATGACAGCGGGCGGGCGGCTCCCCGCGGACTCACAGGCCACCTCGTACCGCCTCTCGGCCGTCAGCGAGTCACCCTCGCCTATCTCTGACGGTTTCTTTATTTCCACCGTCAGAGGTTTTACTGTAACAAGTTGGACAGTGAGATCAAATCCAATGAAGTGCACCAGAGCCTAAGTATAATATTTGAATGCGTTCTACGTGTGCATGTTTCGTCAGATATACCTGTGAAGTAGTTGGAGTTGATCCTCATAATAATATCCTCCATATCTAGTCACAAATATGCGCCCATCAATACGCATATTTATGACTAGATATTCTGCCTTACCACACAGAAGTAAAGGTTTACTATACTCATAGCTATAGTGTCGGTTCGCATGTCTCATCGTTAAAGTACAATATTTTCAGTAGCTGTACCCGCGTGAAATTAGGCCATTCACAAATATATTTCTTTTTCCCATGAGATTATATATGGTATAAAATCTAAATCAATTAATAATCTTATTCGGCATAATGATTGCAGAATTAACACCCAAACAATCGAAACTTTAACATGTATATATTAATACACGAACGGAAAACTTTGTACCCCTTTTTAAAAAAGACTCGTAGATCTAAAAACATGAACTATCTCCAAGATATAGTTGACATGGAGGAGCAGCGTAAAATAACAATATTATTTTAAAATATTCTTTGGTCTTGCATATTTTAAAAAAATAAAACGCAACGCACACTACAGTATTTTGACATGACACGACAGTCATACACGAAATACTCTTTTGTGTATGGTTGAAGCCTGTTTTTTTTAAATAAAATTTAATGTCCTGGGACCTTTATGCTAAATTAAAGTCTGTGATTGAATTGAGAATAAATTATACTTTTTATAGCTCCTCTACACGATGAATTCAAAATTTATGGTCGTATTGCGACCACAGGGCGATCTCTAGTTAATAATAATACGGTTGTATACTTACAAAACATATCTAATACTAAGGACACCTCCTTCGGAGGCACTAGGTGCGAGTTGGCGGCCTGGCAGGTGAACACGGCGGCGTAGTCTGCCCGCCGGATTGCTGGCCATAGCAGCCGGTTTTCGATGACGTCACCGGTGTTGTGCTCGTACTCTTCGTCCACCAGCACGCCGTTGACGAGCCACCGCACCGAAGGTTCTGGGCGACCTGAGCAGAGAAAGTACAAATGGGTATTGTGATATCATTATCATAATATTACATACCAAATTTCAACTTTCTATCAATAGCGGCATAAGGGGCGACGGAGGGTGACCGCCCGGGCACCGGGTGATATAGGGCTAGGTATGATATGTAAAGAGGCGCCTTTCCGATTTTTGTCCGATTTTTGAACCTCGCCCAGGGCGCTAGTAGGGTTTAAGCCGGCCCTACTTCCTGTAGGAAGAAGAACCTTGAGAATTTCACTGATCAGTAAGTTAGTAAAGTTGAGACAAAATTTAATATAATAGCTGATAATAGCTACGATATTAAAACTTGTGTGTTGATCGGAAAAATGACAATTTTCATATTATTTCTTAAAGTACCTATTATTGATTTTTACACACTTTTCACAATTCGCATAGCTATATGCGAATTTGCCATTATATAATAACAAGTATATTTTAATTTTTTGTGTGAAAAAATGAAAGGCAGAACAAGTTAATGGTTCTTTTTATGAGAACTTCATAGTTTTTAAAATTATTTTTGTTATAACAGCTCTTTTGAAGCATTAAAATCACTTTGAGCTAAGTTTTCATAATATGGCGCATTTATTAGCTTACTCGATTTAGGCCAAGTGCGTTATTCAATAACATACGAATGCAAATAAAGACTTTGCTTTATTTACTTAAACATGAAATATTATAATCAAGCATTTAATTTTACAAGACAGCATCTGAATTTTATAACCTTAGTATATTTAAAACTCATCCTCACTAAAATTATAAAATGGGGAAAGTGTATTTGTTTTTTGTTGGTTTCTTTGTTTTTGCTTCATGCACAAACGAAGTAACCAATTGACCAAATTTTCGATAAACCTAAACTTAGTTGAATGGATGTAGAGTAATGTAGCCTATGTAACTGTATTGGAAAACCAGCGTGGTCCAAAGGGAGCTTTCAAGATTATTGGTATTTTTATCCTACTTTTGAAATCTATTCGAGCGAAACGCTAGTTCTTAATATGTAAGCTCATTAAAAAAAACACAATATTTGAGCCAATTTTTGAATACATCTAAAATTTGTAATTTTGTAATTTGCAATGAAAAGAGCTCTTAGCTAGAATTAAATGACAAGTAGTGTTGACAGTGGGTCCAATCTAAACCAGTGTCAATGGATTCAATTTGGATTTGTGTTAGTGAGAGCTCTGAATCGTCGGATATGCATCTATTCATGAAATAGGCACCCGCTTATCTTCCAGCTTATGTTCTACGTGCACTTAAATCTGTTTGCTCGCACGTCGAAGATTAATTAACGTATACGGGAAGCTGAGATATTTTATCGTAGCATAAGCACCTTTGTTCTGTAAGCATTTTATAAAATAAATCTAGTTTAAAAACGGAACCCTGTTACGAAGTGTAAATGTATATTCGTCTATCTGTCTGTATGTCCGTCTGTCTGTCTCCAGACTATATCTCAAAGACGGTAATAGCTAGAGAGTTAAAGTTTTAATTGAATATGTATTTCTGTTGCCGCTATAACAAAACAAATTAAATTTATTTTAAAGGGGCCTCTCATACAACAAACATGTTTTTGGTGCCAGTTTCTTTCTTTTTTATACTAGATGGCGCTGCAGTACCTCTACATCGTGCTAACGCTTGTATGAGGTAGAATGCTATAACTTTTCAACTCTCTGTGCATTTTTCAATTTTTTTCGCTTTACTGGTACTGAAATCTTCTTGCGCGACTCCAACCCGCACCTGGCCGGTTTTTTTGAACTTATCTCATAAAACAGATTCTAAAATGTAAAAATATACCTAATACGAAGTATTTCTAATATAACTCATCTTAACAAATTAAAAAATGTCGTCATATATTTTATTTCAATCTCGCAAATGTCCCGTGCGACCCGATATCTGGGCCAGCCCGTGTCCCAACTCTCGTGAAACAAAATCGATCGTGTAGAGTAATTAACAAGCTCCGTGAACGAAGACGTGACGGTGACGTCACGATCATGACCCGATCGTGGTTTGTCTCAATTGCTAGTGCCATTGAAGAGTGAAGACATAAGAAGTTTAAGTGGCTAATTGATACGTAACGTACGTAACAAACCACTAGGATACTTTCATATTTATATAATTTAAAATTTATATAATAGATGCAAACGACTAAACCGCTGAACTGATTGAATTTGGTAATATAAATAAAAAATAAAATACCTCAGTCCCGGGGAATACCAAAGGATACTTCTTATCCCGGAAAATGTACTGTTCCCGTTCCATAAACGAATTTTGGCACAACGGAGTTTTGGGCGTAATGAATCAAGTAAGTATTTTAAAGTGCCACCTTTTTTTCTAATATTAAAAAAAGGTTGTTAATATAATGTAATTTATTTCTAATTCTTTATTTATTTTTGGCAACCTTTTAGTAAAATCTATTTACTTTTATCTATAAGGCACGCAATGAGAGGTCAGCTACCATAATATTATGTTACATGTAATAAAATATCATACTTTTATTTAATACTTTAGCTTCACTTAAATCAGAAGTAGTGGCCGTATAGGCAATGTTTAGCATATTTTCACTGAAATTTCGTATTTATTTCACACACATTTTTAATATTTGCTCTTTGCGTTCCAGAAGCCAACATCCATCCATTTAGACAAAACAACTTCATTTACTTGACGAATTGAATTGCAAAAAGGTCTAGTTTCGCATTTTCATAATTACTAGCGAAACGGGTCATGGCTATTATATACCACTCAAAGCTACGGCCTAATTCCACTGAGTTCTTTTGTGAAGAATTGATTATTTTCTCATACGCGTAAATTTTTCCCCAATCCTAATATGTTGAAAAATTGACCTTTATACTAGACACTTGAGTATAAATAATAAAACAGTGTTAAATTATTGATGGTCTACTACACGAGGACGTACACGAGTATTCTGTAATATACATTGTACTGAATTACCGTAAAGGGAAAAACATTATTTAACATATTTTATGTAAGTGACGATTACCAGGCCTTTTTGTTTTCAGATAAGTGAATTGCCGTAGCTCACGTACACATATTTGGTTTGGCAATTGAAAAATCCATACTTAGTAGAGTGTGTCTGCCTGACAGTTTGTTATCTCTTCACGCCCAAACCGTGGAACCAACTTTGCTATAATTTCATAAAAAATACTTTGAGTCCCGGAGAAGGATATAGGATACATTTTATCCCGGAGAAATAAACATTTCCCGCATCTAGTTATGAATAAAAAAATTTGAATGTTACTGTAAAAATATTGTGATATGCTTAAAATTAGGGACCCACTTAATAAAGCAATAATATATATCCTTTAATAACAAATAATTTAACCATTTTAGTTTAAACATCATATTTTATAACGTAATTATTGTGTTTAACGTTGCCGCAAAATCCTTCTCATGTGAATAATTTCTCTGTTTAAATATTTGCCTAAGGCTAGATCCTAAATCATGTTTTGAATATAAACACATCATTTCATTTACCTTAAATGCAATTTCGCTAAAACAACGGACATTTTTTGCCATTAATTGAATAGTATATTTTGTTACAAAATAATAAATAAAATAACATTATAAACATTGATTAATAGAATTATAAATAAATAACAAAAATATCAGTGCTCAATTTTATTAACTTAAAGTTTATGTACCTAAATAAAAACAATATAAATTATAAATTGGCATGTCACCGATAGTTTCTTGGTAAGTGTAGAATATTTTATTAAAATGTTAAAAATGTTAGAATTTTTTTTTTAAATATATGGATAATTTTATATCAAATGTTTTTGCTACTAAATCTGAAAAAGAGAGTTGAATTTTAATAAAGAATTTACCCGTAACTGGCATTGTAATTTTGGCATACGTGACCGAGATCACCAGTAATAAAAATGTTAGTATTTAATAATTTAAAACTTTTGAGACTTTCAAAATTTCGTAATGGTTTTGACTTTTATAATTAACTACTTTCAACCCACGGCTTTCTTTGCGTAGAAGTCAAAAATCGCGTAAAAAAACTATAATTTTTAAGTATGGCTCTCCCACGGTGAAGGCGTAATTCTTGGTGGATTTATAAAAGACTCCAATCCACATAAAACCTTAAATAGAAATGAAGTCAAACTGCTAGATATGTTTAGCAACTGACGGCTTTTATGTAAATGGTCCTCGAGACAAAGCCCCTTAATTCGGTTCCATTAAAAAGACATCACCCTTACCTACATTCATTGAATATTTTCTTGAGGAAATTTTTCGGAGAGACGCCTCAATCAATCTGCCGATTATGCAAATTTTCGGTCACATCAGATCCGACTCGTTGACTATAACGCGATCGGATGGGGTCGGTGCGATTTAATTCCGTGATCTAATGAGATGTTAAGATGTTTGTAAAAAGTGTGCGAATCTTCACTTTTCATCCGGATTCCGAAATGAGATTTTCGTACGCTCATTTTAGTATTCCTCGAAATCACTTTGGAATCACATTTGACTGACCTTGAAACCCTTTCTCTGGGATTCGTTGATACCTTCACCCGTAAACGCCTCAGGTAATTAAGAATTAGAAATTTAGATCAGTCGAATAAGAGCGAATTGGTTTTTGAATGTGAAACAGCCAGCGTAATCAGTGTTCGCCTGTCCGCCGGGAGGGCTGTTTACTCTAGTATAATCAAGTGATAAATTAACATTTCTGTTTCGTTGGGCTCGCGATAAATTATTCATTAAATTGGCTCAACTAGCGGACACCAATATTGCGCAGGTTATGTTTTTGTTGGGGTTATTCATAACTCATGCGATCATCATGGACATTGCTCTGGCTACTAACTCGCATCCCCTGCGCTTTCCACATGTTATATTAGAGAGCTCGTGCAGGATATTATTGTTATAACAATAAGCTGCATGAGCTTTTGGTCTCATGATGACAACGCTTTGCACTTCGGCAGTGCTGGCAGAAGTAAAATAGTATATTGTGCAACTAGTGCGAAAAGATGCGAAAAGCGAGTGCGTTCATTCGCTCGAGTGGGCAATTGACCACTTCGTGCGAGTTGCACATACTACATGTGCGAATTACACACATTTTTAATACGAATGCAGGGAAAGTGATATCTTCGCGCATACTTTTGGGGTCGAAAAGATTGCCCACTTCACAATTACCGCACTAGTTTTGAGTAAATTTAATGTCGATTTGAGTGCGACAAGTAAACTTCTCGCACCCAAGTTTGATTGTCGCACTCAAATTGACATTAAATTTACTTCAAATTAAATTAGCGTCTTTTTGACTCCAACAATATGGGCGCAGATACCAGTTTATATTATCCAGTTAATAAAGAATATATTAATTACGCGGCAGAAAGAAAAGAGAAATATTACTTCTCTAACACTACGTAGTTGTACTACGTAACCCTATATACCGTTTTTGGGATATCTGATTGGGTTCCGTCAGCTTAACACCTTTCACCCATCCCAAAAAAGTGCATAAGACCACTAAAGAAGTAGCTACTAAAACTTACCTCCAAGAACCCGGCAAGTAAGAAGTACGTCGTCGCCCTCCTCGTGAGGTCCAAGGGTCGTGGTGTTGATGACTCGCCCCCACCGGTCTACCACCACAGGCTTCTCTGGCGGTACTGTAACAAACATCCTAATTAGGGATTACATTAAAAAGGCCACTAAGGAAATATTAAATACTAGCAGACCCGACAGACAGTTTACCTGTCGATCATTGCTTATGAATCTTAATATATTAGTCCCCTAGAACACGCATGAGGTATGTCAACAAAATTGGTCCAGTTGTTGAGGGGAAGTTCTGTGACAAACACCCGGACACAAATAAATAAAAGTCAGTCATAAAATAATATGTGTCCCTGATATTGAGTTGCCCCAGTGACATGACTTTGCTCATACACATCACAATTATTTTTTTTGCTTTCAGCCCTGCTACTTTCATAGTGAACTCTATATCAGGGATACACTTAATCCCTAATGTTTTATCACTCACTTTTGTTACACCATGTATATTAAGATTAATATATACAGATGACTCAAACTAGTAAACTCCAAGAACGAAGCCTCGTGTTACAAGCGAATATATTTTTATTTGGGCGTCTGCACAGTCTTATAAAACTTTTATTCTATTCCCCGTACAAAGTAGGCTTGAAAGTTTGCACGTATGTTGTGTGACTTGGTCCAAAGCCATTCCACTAATGCCGGGGAAGAAAATGTTTTTCCAAGGAAATTACGTTAAATGAATAAAAAAGTTGTATGCGATGTCGAAAAGATAAAGAATTCAGTAACAAGTCGTAGGTGGTTCAAAGGATCTGAAATAGAGCGGGTCGGAACAAAAACTTGTAAAAATAAAACCGCAAGTTGTGGCAAGTTTTGAGTCGCTCGCGTTTTAGTTTCTAACTAAGTTGTCACTCGCAGAAACAAACTTACAAATACGGCGATTGCTTAAGCACCTATTTATGCTGACGTAGATTGCGTTTAGTTTGCTAGCACTATCGTTTTCCTATCTTTTGTGTTTTTTTTTTGAAGCGAATAACTAACACTTTACAAATTATTTTTTCGTCCTAAAGCGTCTATTTACGCAAAAATCCGGCAGATTTTTGAAATGTTACTTACCCGCTTCTTCCACTTATGTCTTCAAATATTATATTTTAACCAGATGACGCCCGCAACTCTGTTGCATCCAAATTAGTTTGACGCTCGGGAACCGTACATTTTAATTTGGGCATAAAAATACTCTACCTGTCCTTCCTCGGCAGTCGGGACTCAGTATTTCCATATCGAATTTCAGCAAAATCGGTAAAATAGTTTGGTCGTGTCTTCACGATGATTACCTCTGGGTAATAGACAAAAATACGCACTTTCGCATTTATAACATTAGTATGGAAGATTGCAAGTATGGAGGTACGGATGTCGAAATATATCAAAATGGATTGCGGATTCCGAAATTACATTCAGGCTTTGAATTGTATTTAATTTGACAAGAGTGCCATTCGGGATAATCAAACCTATCCGTTACGCGATCAGTGTTAATTGACATTCATTCATTACCCTAATGTGGCTCCAAGCCGTTCCTCATTAAGCGCGATAAACAATACGAAGACTCCCGTATGCAATTAATCAGATCCATACAACGCAGGTGATTGCCGACGGTTCGATTACCATTAGTTTATTCGTATCGGGACTGACCGGGGAAACCTTAAGTCGAAGGTCACTAGGTGTATTTTTCTCCGAACGTATTCACCGGTCGAAGGTTATTTCGGCGGGTCCCGTTTAGAGCTCAAAGCCCAATTGGGTTTTACATTCTACACGGTGGGCTCGTCCAATCTAACTTTAGCCTCTAATTCCGCCCGGACCATTGAGTACGGTTAATAAAAATAGTGTGAATTCATCAGTCGAAAGTCAAAAGCCCATAAACCTTTTATATTTTTTATGTCGATAGGATAAAACGTGTGCGTTATTTATAAAGTCCTTTGTGAAATACGAAAGAATAAAAGTACTGTTTGTTTTTTATTGATGTTTTTCGAACAAAGTTTTTAAAAAAATAAAATAACTTGAAAATGCATTACAAAAATTTGCTTAGTGAAATAGTTTTATATGTAAAACATTATAATATTAGCCCAACATATTTGCTTATTAGTCGGCTACACATTCGAAATTGCCTTACTAAATAGGGAATATGCGTGTAAAACAAAATTTATTGAATGGAAATTATTACGATAGTGGGTTAAAAGATATACAGAATAACGAAAAATCTCTGAATTCTGTTGATAAATAACTAAGATATTAGAAATATAAGTTTTCTACCCATCTCTTTCTTTTAAAACGTAATTTAGTATGAACTTTGTATGCAGCTTATGGAATTTGACGTC